>JAVRFV010000373.1:0-62517 GCA_032716605.1 Paralithodes platypus
GACTAGAGTCACACAATGAACCGGGGAATTAGCCTCACAACTAAACCCAGAAACTGCATAGTACAACGGTGTGACAATACACAATAACCGGATCACATGACCATAGGACATATTATAAAAGTACCATAATCTCTGTACAGGGCAAAGCTACGACACTTGCTAGTAAGTACCAACGATAGGAAATGTTGAATATAAACCAAAAAAACACTGTAAATATCCAAACCAGGCCACGGCAAACACACCACTGTGATCAAAACTTTTTGGCGACAAAGGGAAGACTTCTGACCGAACAGAAAAACTTCACTAAGTGAAGTGAAAATACCTGGGAAAGTCAGAAGCACGCTTACCGTCTCATCAAGATAAAAGGCAGCAAAACATGAACGCGTAAAATGAAAGCCGCCTGCCACGTAACTCACTGTGAAAAGTTCACATGTCCACAACAGGACCACGTATTGCTTACATCCAATAGATTCCGACCCAGCGCCAACAACGACCCAATAATGTACACTTGCGGGCACCATCCCAGGGACAGCTCCTCATACCATCTAAGCCTAACCTTACACTCGATACGCGTCTTAAACAAATTAAAAAAAACTCACTAGACCAGCAGTTTGCGTAACCAGCGGCTGGGTATCGTCCGGCGGGGGGCAGAGTTTGAGCTCTGAGCAGAACAAAAGGAGGTGAGTCCGCCTGAATCACTTTGGTTCAGGGGGACAGATGGCTCTGTACAGAGTACTGCCCAGACGTTGCTACGTAAAGCTTATTGGATAGAGTGTATTCTTAATTTTCTTTTTGTATTCCGAGATCTTTTTGTTTGTGAATACAGATGAACCGCAATTCAGATTCTGAAGGCCACCGAGTGATCAGCCCGCGTAGTGAGAGTAGGGGGAAAAATTTTGAATGATGTGGGAGATTTCTAATGGGACCAAAGCCTTGACGGCGGTGTGTTTGAAAAGCCTGAAACTCATCGTTCCTGACGCATCCGTGTCTACCCATACCGTCGCGGAAAGAGGTCCACATGCTGAGTGTAACGTTTCCCTCTTCGCCCAGACCAGCAAGTTGTGGATTAATTGTATGGGATACTGAATTTTTTCCGCCGGCAATAGCGGAAAACTATTTGTTGCCTTCCAATATTAAACGTTTGTCAACGGCCCAACTTTACAGTTAGTTGACAATCCAGTTGAGAGAGCCGACCAGAGACTCCCAGATTCTCCGTGTCGTAGTCAGACTGTGAAGGAACAGAAACAATTTCCTGCGAAATCTGTTGCGATGTCCACACTCTGACTCAGAGTGAGAGTAGCTGTGTCCCAGACCAGCCCTATCCCACTGAACTACTCTTGAGGGAACAAGGTTTGACTTTACCAGGTTGACCTTGAAACCTAGAGTTTTGACATGTTTTAAGTTATGTTGACATGATATTATGCATACTTGTTCCGTCTCTGCCACCACTAGCCAGTCGTCTAGATACCATAAAATCCTGATCCCTTGCTCTAACAAGGGCATCAGGGCTTGCCGGACTAATTTCGTGAATAAGCGAGGTGCTAGGTTCAATCCAAACGGCATCCTCTGAAAGACATAAGTCTGATGATTTATTCTTAAGGCCAGAAACCGTTGAAATCTTTTGTTTACCGAGACGTGCCAATACGCGTCTGTCAGGTCTAAAGAACACATCCATCCTCCCGGCGGAAGTGTTAGCCTGATCTGGTTTACTGTTACATCCTGAATGACACGTTGTGAATATGGAGGTTCAGATAAGACAGGCCTACGACTGGTCTCATCTGAACACTGTCCCTTTTGGGCACTAGAAATAGTTTGGATGTAAAAACTGGGTAATTTTGAGGGACCGGAATGATGACATTCTTGGCGATCATTTCCTGGATCAGTGACTCCACCTCTAATGAAACTAAATTTGCCTTTGTCGGCTGACGTAAACGAGGTCGCCGGAGCCACTGCCAGGTGATGCCCTTGCGTGCCACCATTCTCGCCCAAGTATTTACTGGCCATGCGCGGTGACACGTCCGGAACGACCCAGTTAGCAGACAAGGGTTCGCCGGCTGTACTACCCTCTGATCCACCCGCCGTGAGACCGGCCCTGGGAGTGAGAGAGACTTTAGTTTTTTGATGGTGGTGGAGGTGGTGGTGGTGGTGGTGGACGCTTAGCCGACTGGCCGGCGTTGGCAGAAGATGGGCCCTGGCCAGGTCTGTTATAGTTTCGTCCTTTATGACCTGCAAACTTACCTTGTTTATACCTGTACTGACCTTGGGGGGAAGCGGACTTAGGTATCTGAAAGGGCTTTGACCCACCCGGCTGAGCTTTTGCGACTGGCTTGGGTTTGGGAAAGTTAAAAGCAGGTTTCTTAGAAGGGGTGGGACTGTGCTTAAAGGACTGAGCCATGTTGAAAACAGTTCTCCACACATCAGGGGACATTAAAGAGGGAGTTAGCACCGGCGACATGACCACCTGGTTTGCAATTCTATCAGGAAGTTTCTTTACCAGGGACATCCTAAGATCCTGTCTCGCCCGCACTGCCTCGAGCAAGGCTGTGCGGATATCCCCCAACGACTGAATAGAAGTCTGAAGGGGTAACCGCCAAGATAGTTCAACTGATCTTCTGGCCTCCGCGTCTGCGATTGCCTGAGTAGATCTTAGCATAGATTTTGCCACCTGGTGCGTAACAATGTATTGGGAGAAAAGTCTATACGCCTTCCCCCGTAGCCTAAACTCCCGGTCTAGGTGAGCTGGGGAAGGTGTAGTGAACGGATCTTTAAGTTCGCATAGATTGATTTTGGGGGCAGCTAAAAAAGCAAACAAAGCAGATGGAACTCCGCCGGCTGAAAAGACTGGCAGAGAGAACCAAGAATGGCTGTCCTGAGGAATCTGGTGCGAAGATTTTGAGGTGAAGGTGGTCGCAAAGTTCTGAGCCTCTACCTCCCATTCCACCCAAGGTCCTGGACCCAACTGCCCCACCTTCAACACTGGGTTAGCGGCTGTGTCTGTGACCGTTTGTAAATCTAATTCTGGAGTGAGAGCTGACAGTGCTTTTATATCATTAAAACCATCATGCTTGGTCCAGTCAGAAAACAGTTTTGAAGCTGAGGCAGGGGGCAGTGCAGGTGTAGCTGTATACACAAAATAGTCATGGTGATAATGGTTCGGATGGCCTTAATATTAACATCAAGTACATTACCCGCAATATCCAAAGCTCGTAACTTTCTAGATTTATTTCCTTGGATTACCCACTCACGTGGAACTGGAAGTTCCCCTGACAAAGTGGGCTGCGCCGCCTCTGGCTTAGTTGGGATCATTTGAACCCATGAATCATCTGGACCGTATAACAGGGGCATAGCTACCTTTCTTAACGGTGCTTTATCTAAAGGGGGAGGATTCACATCCCATACCACCCTTACGCTAGAAGTAGTCAGTGCCGTCGAAGCAGGCCTAGCGACCATAGTAGGTGATATAGAGGGGGGGGTGCGGAATCTTGGTCAAAGCAATAGAAGCGATCAGAGGCTGAACACTTGAATTTGTCATGGAAGCTCCCAGGTCCACTGTAGGAGGAGTCTCCGGCTGTTGGCCAAATTTTTTTGTTAGAGCAATAACTAATAACCCATCTATTTCCTCCGCCGTGACAAATTTAGCAGATGAAGAACTCAGAGGTGAATCATTCCTATCTCGCGAGTCGTCTAGAACTGAACCCGACTCTTGTACTTCCATGTCAGAGATTATTGACACCTCATCCTTGTCATCTGGCCCATCATGAGAGGATTCCGCTGAAGCCGGAACCCCATCGTGGTGCCAAGTTAAGTCAGGAATGGATGATGGGATCACAGCATCCCGGTGGACGTCCGTCCGTACCTGTGGCTCCTGAACCAGACGTGGGCGTTCATGCCCTGGATGGGAATACTGCCATACACCTAGGCCTTGGCCCGAACTCCCTTGGGAGTCAGATACACCATCAACCACTGAGCCCCCACTAGACTCTTCTAAAGGGCGATCACTGCCTACAGAACTCTCTAACTCTAAGTGTATAATATCCATTGGTAACCTGTCCGCCGGTAATACCCCCACCACAGTCTCTGACTCCACTCCCGCCCCATCAGATTGGACACTAGATAAGTCGGGAGCAGAGGCAGAAAGTGAGGCACGAGGCTCCGGCGAACGCCGGGAGGCCTTTCGTTCCTTAGAATCTTTCCTGGAAGATTTGTGGCTGCGGTGTCACTTAGATCGTTCACTGTTCTTAGACTTTTCCGATCTTTCACTAGAGCTGTCCTTGGACTTTTCCTCTTTGGTCTTCTTTCTTGCTGGTGAAGAAGAATGACTAGGCGGCTGTTGTCTGAGGGGCGACCTGGACCTGGACCGCTCCCGTGACGTGGAGGCTGTCACCGGGGGCGTGGGTTCACGAGGTCTCTTAGTGCTAGGAACCAGAGAAAGTGCTGTACCCTGCCCAGTCTCTGCCGACTTTCGTACAGTTACTCTAGCGGGACGTTTAATAGGGGGGTGCTCAATCAGTAATTTATCCCAAAGAATTACATTATCACATTGCAGCGCTTTATGAGCCACTGTGGTAGCATAACTTGACAACTGCTGCCTGACCTCCTCAAAGCGACTGCTGCGGATCTATTATTGTCCCTCAATACTTTGACACTCAATTGAGTACAGAAGGTACAGTTCCCCGTTACCCACAAACCCCTTGAGCGATCTAAACATTTAACACATCTAATGCAAAGAGTGTGTGCAAAGATAGGGATACCTGAACAGGAGGGAGCAATACACAAGGCAAAAACAGGGTCTAGGGTAGCCATGACAGAGACTGGTGGAAAACGAACCCACCCCCGGTTTACTCCAGGTTCTCTATAGACCCGCCGGAACTCAGCCCTGGAAAAAAGAAAATTTCCAGGAATTAATGCTCATAAGGCTACACCAACATGTTCGAACACAAGTGTTAAATAACCCGCCGGGTAACGAGACGTAATACACAACTATCACGGCTCGCTACGCGGGAGGTTCATGTATAAAGATTTCAGAATATCTTAGCCTGTCCAAAAGATTTATGAATATCCTCTGACATGATATAAAGACCAGCATGGCTTTTTATAAATGACGCAGTCTTCCCAGTGGTGTTTGTTAAGTTTACTGGAAAACCCCTAAAAGACGCCGGCCCCCGTATTATCTCGCAGATCAAAACTGGGAAACCTGTCTTAAATACTAGATCTGGCTTCTCCCGAAGCAGTCTAGATCGCCGTATGATGAATGGTGGCGATACTATTGTATCCCTCAATTGTCTGGTTAACTACACTGAATTTTGCAAATTCGTTAATCCCACCCTCAAGGTGCAACCGCCGGATGTGAATTAAATTTGAACGTTAACCCCAATTATTCCTATCCCCACTTCTTTGCAAAAGATCGCCGGGGAGGAAAGACCAAACAAAAAACAGCCTAGTTTTACTGGCTTTGCAAAAACCGGGAAAAACTCAACTCAACAAGTGTCCGTATGAACACTTAGTTAAATGGGTAAAGCCATCCCGCCGGGAAACACAGTAAGCCTGAACACAGGCACCACCACAGAGACGCAGTCCTGGAGAGCCTCAGGCCACCACTCGCCGGGGAAAACAAGCCTTTTTTAACCACGCGTGATTAAAACTCGGCAACCAGCCGGGTTTTCATGGTGTAACCGAGAAAACCCGCCGGAAAAGGCAACCCACCTCGATCAGATTCAATCTGAACGCACCAAATAGACCGTGGAATTAGCCAAAGCACAACTAACCCAGGCCACACAAATAGTCCGTGGAATTAGCCAATACACAACTAATCCAGGACACATATATAGTCCGTGGAATAGCCAATACACAACTAAACCAGGACACACATGACACAGTAGTACATATTTATAATATAAATCAATAACAGTTGTACATGTGGCAAAGCTACGAGCGGCTGGCTAGGCCTAGGCAGACAGACATAAAAAGTAATCATGTCGTAATATAAACAAAAAGCACTGAATTATATCACAACAGGAACCACCGTCAACACACCACTGTAGCAAACACTTCCCGGCAAAGGGAAGAACTGACTCGGGACCCAGAAAAAACTTCACTAAGTGAAGAAAAATACGCTGGGAACGTCAGAGAAAAACAAGCTACCTCATCAGAAAGATAAAAGGAAGCAATAATAACGCATAATGAAAGCCGCCTACATCACAAAGCTAGCTAACCGTGAAAAAGTTCACATGTCCACAACAGGACCACGAGGGTACACCCGAAATAGATGCCCCAAACACACGACCCAAAATACACTGCACTGCGGGCAACCCACCCAGGACACTCCTGCTACGCATATCCTAACCTTACTCGATACATCCCGGAGTAAACAAATGAGAAAAAACTCACTAGGGACGCAACAAATGCGGAACCAGCGGAGTGTGGGGAGGCACCTCCGGGTAGGTTGAGCGCAGAGCAGAGAAGGAAGAATGACGCCTGAGTCAGCGTCTGGTCAAAGATCCACACAAGTACATCCACGATTATATGGAAAGCTTATTGAATAGTTATTCTTATTTTCTTTTTATTTTTATTTTTTACAAAGTTTTTTCGTAGTGAGTACCCAATTTCATAATGACTGAACCATGAGTGAGGTTGCGTGCGCTCATGATGAAGGTTCCTCAATTTTTTATGCTCTGTGCGGTAGATTCAAACTACGGCGGATGAGTGTTTGAAGAGGGTGCCTTATGTAATAGGCATAATCGTCAATGATGGAGGGGCCACTAATAAATAGCCCACTGCACAACATCTCTAGGCACCCTGTCAGAGGCCTTCTCCAGGTCTACAAACACAAAGTAAAGATCCATGCCTTTTAGTAAGTATCTTTCCTGTATCTGCCTGACTATGAAGATAGCATCGGTTGTACCACGTCCTGGCATAATTCCAAACTTCATATCATCAATGGAGATGCTTTGCCTGATCAAACCCTCAAAGACTCTCTCACAGACCTTCATGATTTGGTCAAGCATTTTAAGGCCCCTATAATTATCTCTATCTAGCGCATTCCCTTTTAATATGTATATATTTACTATTACACTTTTGAGCCAATCCTCCGGGATTTTCTCATCTTTAATAATGGTGTTTATCAACTCAGTGACTAAGTTGACACCAGTCCCCCCTGAGAATTTTATCATCTCAGCGACAATGTCAGAGCACCCTGGAGCTTTACCGTCCTTCATTTTATTGATTGCGTCGCTCACTACAGCTGGTGCTATCAAAGGAGGGGGTCCAGATATTGGTTTTTCGATACTAAGCTGATCCTTATCCCATTCAAACTCTACATTTAGCAATCGTTCATAGCGTGCCTTCCATGCTTTTCTGATTTAATTTTCTGCATACACAATCTTCCCATTATCGTTTCTAACAAACTTTTCACCTATAATATCTATCTATCTATCTATCTATTGCCCGACGCCGTGATCCCCGAAGGGGTGGCCACGAACGAACCGCCCCCATGCACCTCTGTCCCTAGTCAGTCGACGTCCCTCCCCCCAACCAGCACCGCCTTCGTTCATATACTTCCTCACTCCATCCTTCCACCTCTCTTTCGGTCTACCTCTCCCTCTCTGTCCCACCTATAATATCCCTGATGTAATGCCTGGATTGTGGCAAAGTGTCTGTAACTGAATTAGATGCGTAAATATGCTTGAGCTATCATGCCAAGTGGAGTACAGTCAGTCCCCCTAATACACGTATCTCAGTCCGCGTTTACCCTATTCCGCGTGGAGGGGTAAACAGGTACTCAAAATCCCTAAAACACGTATTGACCCCACAAAACACGAATCACGGTTGAAGAGTGGTGTAAAAATGCTGTTTTTTGTATTCCGCACCACCCCCCCTCCCTACTCCGCGCGCACACCCCTGGGGGCCCCTCGGAGGCCTAGGCTACCCCGGCCCCGCCACTGTCACTGGCCCTGTCTCCGTCCCCAGATAAACCCATAGATTTCCCGATCGCAGTAGTGCCTTCACCAGTTTATTCTACCTAGGCATTTTGAAGGTGTTGAAGGGCGTAGGAAGGCGGTTGTTACACAATAAATGGGTCAAGTCTCAGCGCATGGACACTTAAGGATATTGGGACTGAGAAGGATGCACACATACACACGCACACGCACACTCACACACACACACATAACCACATGTACGCTTCCTTCTCAGTCCCAATATCCTTAAGTGTCCGTGCGCTGAGACTTGACCCATTTATTGTGTAACAACCGCCTTCCTACACCCTTCAACAACTTCAAAATGCCTAGGAAGAATAAACTGGTGAAGGCACTACTGCGATCGGGAAATCTATGGGTTTATCCGGGGACGGGGCCAGTGACAGTGGCGGGGCCGGGGAAGCCTAGGCCTAGGCTATATGAACTCGCCCTGTCGCGGGGGTCTGTCTCGGAGCCCCCACTCTTCTCACCTACTTATAGCATTTAATTTTAATGTAAGGAATGACTTGCTTATGTTTCTCTTATTGTGTATGCTTGGTTGTCCAATTAGTATTGATTTTGATCAAAAATTACCGTCAAATGTGTGTGGAAATGCGGGCTGCCGCCCATATGTATTTTTCTCCATAAGTTATGTTATCCCCAATGTGCGAATTCCCAATACCCGTCGTGTAATGCCGCCCATATAGGCGTGGATTGGGGGGACTGACTGTACTTCTCTTGGTGTAGTGGCTAGAGCGCTTGCCTCCCACGTGGCAGGCCCGAGATCGAATCTCGGCCGGGCCCAAAAACATTTGGGGCGAATTTCCGCATCAGACGCAGTTCGGATGTGATTGTAAAAATTGTAAATTGTAATTGTCAGTCATTGCAAAGTCAGCAAAAATAGTATGGTGCCGTTGCGAGGTCATATCACTACTGTCATTTTTAACTCGCCTAGCTAGGTTGAAGATCCCATTGGGATTGTCAGTGTTACACACTTGTTCGAGGACCAGGTCCTTAATGTCTTTTCTAGCATTGTAAATAACTCTTTCGGCAGTTTGTTTAGCTGCCTGGTATTCCTCCTTGCTGCCTCCCTTCTTCCATGCTTTGAAGCCTCTCCTTTTCTCTTTCACAGCATGTTCTACCTCATTGTTCCACTACCGGGAGGTCTTATTCCTGGTTTGACCCTATGTTTTCCCACAGACTTTGTCAGTGGCAGCGATAAGGCTATGCTTAAGAAAATTCCATTGACTATTTACATTGTTAGGCCGAGTTTCCTTATTTCTATTTATTTCCTCCAATTCACTATGAAACCTACCCCTAACTTCCTTGTTCTTCAGCAGCCACACTTTCCTTTTGGGTATGTATACCTTCTTGCGCTTAGGATCTCTGTATAATCTCATGTCGCACACAAGTAGCTTATGCTGGGGGATACATTCTTCGCTCGGGATGACCTTTACATCCCAAACCAGTTTCCAGTCTTTCCTGTTAGCCGGGGAAGCCTAGGCCTAGGCTATATGAACTCGCCCTGTCACGGGGGTCTGTCTCGGAGCCCCCACTCTTCTCACCTACTTATAGCATTTAATTTTAATGTAAGGAATGACTTGCTTATGTTTCTATTATTGTGTATGCTTGGTTGTCCAATTAGTATTGATTTTGATCAAAAATTACCGTCAAATGTGTGTGGAAATACTGGCTGCCGCCCATATGTATTTTTCTCCATAAGTTATGTTATCCCCAATGCGCGAATTCCCAATACCCGTCGTGTAATGCCGCCCATATAGGCGCGGATTGGGGGGACTGACTGTACTTCTCTTGGTGTAGTGGCTAGAGCGCTTGCCTCCCACGTGGCAGGCCCGAGATCAAATCTCGGTCGGGCCCAAAAACATTTGGGGCGAATTTCCGCATCAGACGCAGTTCGGATGTGATTGTAAAAATTGTAAATTGTAATTGTCAGTCATTGCAAAGTCAGCAAAAATAGTATGGTGCCGTTGCGAGGTCATATCACTACTGTCATTTTTAACTCGCCTAGCTAGGTTGAAGATCCCATTGGGATTGTCAGTGTTACACACTTGTTCGAGGACCAGGTCCTTAATGTCTTTTCTAGCATTGTAAATAACTCTTTCGGCAGTTTGTTTAGCTGCCTGGTATTCCTCCTTGCTGCCTCCCTTCTTCCATGCTTTGAAGCCTCTCCTTTTCTCTTTCATAGCATGTTTTACCTCATTGTTCCACTAACACTGAGAGTAATCGGAATAAATATAAACAGGAGAGGAATAGATATGTTAACATAATTAGGCAAGTTAAAATGAACTATGAGAAGAACATAGTAAATAAATGTGAAAGTGACCCTAGATTATTTTATAAATATATAAACAGTAAGTTGAAGGTAAAGAAACAAATTACTAAATTAAGAGTTGATGCTAGGACGTATGAAAATGTATCGGACATGTGTGAGGTAATGAATAACAAATTGGGGTCAGTTTTTACTAGAGAGGAAGGTTTTGACGAACCACAGGCGGGAGTACTGGAGAGTGGTCTTAGTAAGATTGAAATAACTAGAGATGAGCTGTTATCTGCGATGAGAGGACTTGAAGTAAGGAAAGCTATGGGACCGGATGAAGTGTCTGCCTGGGTTTTAAAGGAGTGTGCAGAGCAATTAGTGGAGCCAGTGAGGGACATAATTCAAGCTTCCTTAGATAAAGGACAGGTTCCTGTTGAATGGAAAAGAGCTAATATCATTCCGATATACAAGAATGGAAACCCTGAGGACCCTCTAAACTATAGACCAGTTTCACTTACTAGTATTGTATGCAAGATTTGTGAAAAGCTAATTAGGAAGAGATGGATGAAAATGTTGGAGAGAAAGAAAATAATAACCCCAAAGCAATTTGGATTCAGAGAAGGGACATCTTGTGTTACCAGTTTGCTATGTTATTACAGTAGGGTGATAGATGTACTCCAAGAAAGAGGCGGATGGGTGGACTGCATCTACTTAGACCTTTCCAAAGCATTCGATAAGGTACCACATAAGAGATTGTTATCTAAGCTTGAGACGCTAGGATGTGTCAGGGGGAGTTTGCTGAAATGGATGGAGAGCTATTTAACAGATAGGGAAATGAGGACCAACATTAGAGGAACTTACTCTTCGTGGCGGAAAGTTGAGAGTGGTGTGCCGCAGGGATCTGTGTTGGCACCTCTCATGTTCCTTATGTACGTGAATGACCTGCCGATAGGCATAAACTCTTACATGTCAATGTTTGCAGATGACGTAAAAATTATGAGACAAATAACAAATAAAAGTAGTTGTGAGGAGCTGCAAGGGGATTTAGATAAAATATACGAATGGAGCACCAAGTGGAAAATGAAATTTAATATAAGTAAATGTCATGTGTTAAATATGGGAAGAAGTGTGAATAGACCAAATTGGGAGTACAGGATGGGAGATAATAAAATTAGCAAGGCCGAAAAAGGAAAAGATTTAGGGTTGATTATACAAGATAATTTGTCGCCAGAGAAACATATTAACAAGCTCTTTAGCGGAATGTATGCAATGGCCGGGAATATGAAAGTTGCTCTGAACTATTTGGATGAGACCATGGTAGCGAAAATTATGAAGAGTATGATTAGACCAAGATTGGAGTATGCAGCAGTGGTGTGGTCCCCGCATCTAAAGAAGCATATTCACAAGTTAGAAAGAATCCAGAGAGCAGTCACTAGATTGGTTCCAAGTCTCAGAGAACTGCCATATGAAGGGAAGCTAGACAAATTAAATCTACCGAGTCTAAAAGAGAGGAGAGAGAGGGGAGACATGATAATGATGTACAAATGTACCCGGGGGCTGGAGAGGCTGGATAGGGAGGATATATTAATTATGGATACAGGAATAACTAGAGGCCACAGCTACAAAGTAAAAAGACCTACCTGCAAGAACGATATCAGGAAGTTTAGCTTCCCCTATAGATGTATTGACAAATGGAATGGGCTGGAGGAGGAGGTGGTAGGGGCAGGGAACATCCATATTTTCAAGAAAAAATTGGATAAAAAGTAGACTGAGAGACGGGACAACACGAGCTTAGCTCAACTCCTGTAAACTACAATTAGGTAAAATACAATTAGGTAAATACCGGGAGGTCTTATTCCTGGGTTGACCCTTTGTTTTCCCACAGACTTTGTCAGTGACAGCGATAAGGCTATGCTCAAGAAAATTCCATTGACTATTTACATTGTTAGGCCTAGCTTCCTTATTTCTATTCATTTCCTCCAGTTCACTATGAAACCTACCCCTAACTTCCTTGTTCTTCAGCAGCCACACTTTCCTTTTGGATATGTATACCTTCTTGCGCTTAGGATCTCTGTATAATCTCATGTCGCACACAAGTAGCTTATGCTGGGGGATACATTCTTCGCTCGGGATGACCTTTACATCCCTAACCAGTTTCCAGTCTTTCCTGTTAACCAAGAAGTAATCTATCTGGCTATTGGAGACCCCAGAGTTATATGTGATAAGATGGCTCTGTCTTTTCTGGAACTTCGTGTTACACACAACCATGTTGAGTGTAACAGGACTCCCGTATATATTCACATCCAGATTCCTCCTTCCGTAACCATTTCCTCCATGTACCCCCTCGTATCCATCTGTAGATGCTCCCACGTGACCATTCAGGTTCTCTCCCACGATTGTTATTTCATTCTCCGAGAGGCCTGAAATGACACTGATGGTGTCATTCCAGAAGTCCTCTTTTTATTTATTTCTATAGACCAGCCTGTGGGGCATATGCAGATATCACATTCAGAATTCTTTCACTAACTTTCAACTTCAAAACAATCAGCCTTTCACTAACTCTCGTAATCTGAAGCACACTTTCCGCCAGCTCTTCAGCCACCAGACCACCCACTCCTCCTTTCGCTTTATCAGTCTCCACCCCCATCCAGTAGATCCTATATCTTTTCTTTCTTCCAACAATCCACTGTACCTGATGCCTTTTCCAGAGTGTTTCCTGGACACAGCAGACGTCCACTCGCCTCCTCTCACACATCTCAGCCACTTCATTTGCACGCAGATTCAAACTACCAACTTCCACACTAGCAAGTCTGAGATTGTGAGGGGCATTTGTCCTTATCTTGTGCGGTTTGGGATCATCGGACTTACGTTTTTTCTCTTTAGGTTTAGTCTTAATTCGGTAAATTGGCTGGCAAATGGGCATCACCCCCCCCCAAGAACTCCGGCTCCAGTCTACCTCGGGGACCATTCCTAGCACCTTCCCCCAAGAGATTACAAGGGGGTAGGATCCAGTGGCCTCGGTACGCCCCACCAGAACCAGCCGCAGGGACGTACCCCGTGCGCGTACGGCACTACGACTGGCCTGGTATTTTTCGCCCAATGACAGGGCAGCCTCCTGGAGCGCTACCACCAGGTACGGGCCACTATACTATTGGGCGGAAAGTGCCAGTCCAGGGAAACACTATGTACTGTACCCTCTGGGATCCATTCGTCCAGGTTGGGGCCAAGGTGCCAGGTCCGGGTCCAGAGGGAGCGACACCCACCGCCAGTGTGCCGCCATTAGGCAACTTGGAACAAGAACAATGAAGCCCTGTCACAGCACTGTCATATGAACAATGCCAGCGCTAATAACAAGGCCGGGCGGGTGCCCGACCCCGAAAGGGGTTGAAATAGGGGAGCTATCCCCCCGCCAAAGGCGGCTTTCTAGGGCCTTTCCTAGCTGATGCTGAGAGGATTGGGTTCTAGTCATGTGGTGATGGGCTGGTCTATCAGAGTGAGAACTGAGCGATCTCTGCCATACCCATAGCTTACTCTGACTGTTCCTTTAACTTATATATTTTCTAGATCTCAAGTGACGGCGTCTTTTCCGTGGATTGACCTCCCAATCTACCAAGATTGGAAGCCAAAACGTCACATTTTTCCCTTGCCCCTCAACTTTCTCTTCATAATTGCTGAGGGGCACAGGGCCCTGGGTGGGGCTTTGGTTTCCCGGGAGTTTCTGCACCCTCCTCAGCTCCCCGCCATGGAGTGGCTTCAGTCACCCAGGCTTTATTGTGGTCGGCAGGGAGGGTTCTGTGGGGCGCTCGGTTATGGCCTTGGAATTGCTCGGGGCCTTGGGACTGTTCGGCCAAGCAGCTTGGGGAACAACAACAAGGCTTCATTGTATAGTAATGGCTGTGTGTCCGCAGGTCTAACGCCATCCCCCCTACTAGTTGCCTTGTACGACATGCAGTAGGATGCGTGAGGCATATTCTTTTTTTCCTACACCATAGGTGAAGGGCCCCTTACCCCCGGGGGGATTAGGTGATAGGTGTTTGGGTTTTGACTGGTCTCAGAACACATCCTCATTTACCCCAATAATTTTAGGGTTCACTATGCAATATTTCTATATAAGATCGGGTTTTCAGGAACGTAACCCAATTGTAAATCACGGGAGACCTGTATAGAATAATAAAGACTTAACAGGGGTCACCGGCTTTTTTTCTCTTTCTCTCCTTTTCTCTCTTTCCCTGGCTTGCATCCATTCGGCCCCATTCAGCCAACTGTTTTAAGACGTCTATCCCCATCCAGGTGTCGATTTCTTCCTGGCGATCGGTAGCGAGCCAGCATTGTATGGAGAAATCCGGCTTTGCTGGAGATTTTTTTTTATCAAAAAATTTAAAAATGTAGTTGCTGTCAAAACAAAAATATATATATGCTGGCTCGCTACCGCTCGCCAGGAAAATATTGACACCTAGATGGGGGTAAACGTCTTAAAATAGTAGGGTGAATGTGTTGGAATGGATAGAAGTCAAAGAGAGAGAGAGAGGTGGGCTGGGTTAAAGTAATGGACTCGGCTTTGGTTGGACACCCTCAATCAAAGGAATCTTCATCTGATTGAAAGGTCAAGTAGAGGTCTCCTTTGATTTACAATTGGGTTATGTTCCTGAAAACCCCGATCTTAAATAGAAAAATCACATAGCAAACCTTGAAATTAATGAGGTAAATGGGGATGTGTTCTGTTAAACCCCGATCTTAAATTCAGAGAATGGAGAGAGGGCATGGAGAGCAAGGGTTTAAGAGTCAATATTAACAAAACCAAAGTTATGCATTGTAGATTGAGACGAGGCAATGTGGAAAAGAGCGGTGCATACCCATGTGCAGTGTGTGGAAAGGGTGTGGGCGCTAACTCGATTCGATGTACCATGGGAGTAAGCGCTGTAGTAGAATAATGGGGCCCCTGCCGAAGGATAAGTCAGAAATAGAGAAATTTGAGTGCGTAGTGTGCAAAGGCGAGCTTGTGTTAAGTGATGATCCTGTGGCTGTGAATTTTGGAAATGAGTCATTGGAGCCGGTGAACAAGTTTTGTTACCTAGGAGATACCATCTCTGCCGGTGGTGGGGCCGAGGCTGCCACTGTCGCTAGAATTAGATGTGGCTGGGGGAAGTTCAGAGAACTGCTGCCAATCCTGACCATGAAAAGAATGCCTCTCCCCCTGAAGGAAAAGGTGTATGCCTCATGTGTTAGAAGTGCAATGACGTATGCCTCAGAAACATGGGCCGTTAAAGTAGAGGATGTCAACAGAATGGAACGTAATGAGATGAGAATGGTGAAATTTGATGTGTGGGGCCAGGCGGCAGGATAGAATAACAAATGTTGAGCTGAGGAGACGTTTAGGTATAAAGAGTATTAGCGAGGAGATGCGTACAAGTAGACTGGGATGGTATGGACATGTGGAGAGAATGGATGAACAAAATTGGGTGAAAAAATACAGGTCTGTGATTGTGGAGGGAGCTGCACCAAGGGGTGGACCGAGAAAGACCTGGGATCGGACTATATGTGCCGATCTCAAATCCAAAAACTTGACAAGTGAAGCAGCCCTTAACAGGGTTGCCTGGAACGCCGCCGTTAGGACAAGAGACTGAAACTGCACGTATGTGTGGAGCACTCGATCTTAAAATTGTATGTATGTAAATAGAAAAATCATATAGCAAACCCTGAAATTAATGGGGTAAATGGGGATGTGTTCTGGGACCACTCAAAACCGAAACCTATACACCTAAAAACCTATAATAATATTGTAAATCAGGGCATTGGATAGTGAAGGAGACCTGTACAGTGTTCCTACCTGGGGCCGCGCTAGGCTGTTCCAATCGGGCATCGAGTTGAGAGCTCACGGAAGATTCGTTGGTGAGCAGCTGCACAAGTTCCGGCGACAAGTCCTGAAGATCCGGCAGTAATTGTTGAAGTTTCTCTGGCAGGTTGGCAAGAAGACTCGGTGTTGGCTTAGGGTGGCTCGATGATGGCACGGGAGATCGACCGCGTGTATGATGGGAGTCTCTGGGTGGCGGAGAATGACCACGTAGGAGCTGGGAGTGTCTGGGTGGTGGAGAATGACCACGTAGGAGCTGGGAGTGTCTGGGTGGCGGAGAATGACCCCGTGTCAGCTGAGAATGTCTGGGTGACGGAGAATATCTTGACGGTGAAGAACGCCTAGGTCTTGGTGGTGAGGGAGAGTAACGTCTTTGTCGTGGAGGAGAGCGCCTTGGTGGTGAACTGTATCTTAGCAGAGAGGAATGCCTAGGTGGGGGTGGGGTGTATCTTAATGGCGATAGACGACCAGTTGGTATAGGGGAATATCTTGAGGACATGGGCAGGTGTCTTGGTGGAGGCGGTGTGTATCTTGGTGGATGTGGTGTGAGTCTTGGTGGAGGTGGTGTGCATCTTGGTGTAGGTGGTGTGCGTCTTGGTGGAGGTGGTGTGCGTCTTGGTAGTGTTGGTGGTCCTCTCAGTGCAGGTGAAGGGAGGACTGGGGCAAACCTGTGGAGGGAAAAGCTATGGTTACAATTAAGGGGGTAGTGTTTATTTCTCGGTCTATTTATCTATTTATGTTATATATTTTTGACATAAACAATAGTTTCTTTATTCATACAGTATTTAGTAAAAATTTACCAGAACGTCCCGGACTTTCCAAATTGACTAATTCCTTAAACGAGACGATAGTGCGTTGTTTGTGGGATTAGTTTGCTTGGGAAACAGATTAACTTGCTAATGTAGTGATGTACACCCTATATGGTGGATTGTGTTCTTTTATTTCAAAATTATATTATATTAAGCGTTATTTCCACATAGCGATATTGATAAGTTCTTTTGCCTGTATCTTGTGTCGTCACAGTTTTGGTTTGCATTGCTTGCAAGTTTTACATTATAATAATAGTGTTATATGTGGTGGGCTTGATCTATCAGAGTGAGGGTTGGTGTCCTCTACTTCCCATAGCCAGTCCTGACTTTACCGTTTTCATCATTTTTATTCCTATCTTTTTTACTAAGAGTAGTGAAGGCAGTGTGGCCATAATGGTGTGCCCTATGGTTCCCTAGTGTCTTACTCTCACAGCCCACAGTCGGCCTTTCTCTCTGGTGTAGGGATGCGGAAATCCCACCGCCCACCACTTCGGTGGTGCAGTCAGCCTCGGTAGAAGTTACGGTGATTTCTTGCTACTGCCTTAATGTAGCATGGTTAAGGCTGGTGTGGTGCAGATTCGCCAGGCACAAGTGCTTCAGGGGGACTTTGTTGAGTCTTGCTGAGACACTATTAGCGCTATACCAACATCGGCCACTGTGATGACATTATGGGGCTGAGTTGTGGCAAGTCTTTATTGTTGTTGTTGTTTGTACCGTGCTACAGTAAAGAGACTAAAACGACGCTCTCTGTGGATGAGGCTTTCATTGAACTAATGCTCTGTACCTTTCCAGTGGTGGTGGTGGTGGTGGTGGTGAGGGTTGGCGGGGTGGAGGTAAGGGCTGCCGTGGCTTGCGGGTCAAGGACGTCGCCCTCCTCTTAGAGTCTGGAAAATTAAGACCCATTCATAGATAGATTGACAAGTGTATGAATAAATAGAGAGAGAGATGACCTGAAAAAATACAATCTAGAAAATAAGCTCTTAATACCCATTCATATGATGCAGTTTTTAACGCCGTACACTCCTTTGATTGACAGGACTAGGGCGTGCCCTTGTTACAGGGACTTTGCTGGACATTTGCCATGAATCGCTAGACCGAGCTGCCCAAACTCTTGACATCTACCAATGGCACAGGCTGGCATCAAACTGCCGACCCTTCCATCAGCAGCCAGACGCGCTATCCACCATGCCACAGCCACAGATGTAACTCAATAAAATATATTTTTCTGGCAGTTTGGTCAAGCTGAATCTACTCAATAATGCAAATTTGTTCAATTAGCTTACAGCAATTTGCAAGAAGATGCTAGAAGCTGATTTCCAGGACTAGGTACTGAGTGGAACTTTGCTCTCTTCTGAAACTTTATAAGTCATGTAGTGGTACCGGCTACCAGTGCATGCGAAAAATCTTCATGTGGGAATGTGGGCTTGTACTCAGGATCTCCCGGGTGGGAGGCCGAGATGTTCTCTACTACACTATTAAGCTGGTAGTTGGTAAAGTTTATGGTAACTCTAAAAATATAGCTTATCCAAAAAAAACAAAGCTTATCCACGGGGCTGTTCGGCCAGGCGGCTTAGGGAACAACAAAAACAAAGCTTATCCACTACTCAATACAGTAGTATTATTAATAATAATAATAATTTGCTGGTATTATATTTGTCATGAACGCCAATTCTCTGCGTGGATTCACAAACGCTAACATTTTCCTTTTTATTTTTCCAGTTTTTCTTATCGAAGCCATCCCATATCTATACCAGTGTTGTGGTAAATGGGAATGGTACGTGTGATGTGGACGGTAACTTTAATAAATCTAGGCCCAGTCGGAAACATCAAGGAGGGGGTGTCTTGCAAGAGGGGACATCTTGCAAGAGAGAATGTCTTGCAGGAAAGGATGTCTTCCACGAGGGGGCGTTTTGCACGAGAGGGCATTATCTATGAGAGAGCTCTTCAAAGACGTCTTCTATGAGAGAACTCTTCAAAGACGTCTTCCATGAGGGAGCATCTTCAAAGACGTCTTCCATAAGAGAGCATCTTCAAAGACGTCTTCCATGAGGGAGCATCTTCAAAGACGTCTTCCATGAGGGAGCATCTTTAAAGACGTCTTCCATGAGGGAGCATCTTCAAAGACGTCTTCCATGAGAGAGCATCTTCGAAGACGTCTTCCATGAGGGGACGCCTTCCATGAGAGACTATTTTCAAAGACGTCTTCCATGAGGGAGCATCTTCAAAGACGTCTTCCATGAGGGAGCATCTTCAAAGGCGTCTGCCATGAAGGAGCATCTTCAAAGACGTCTTCCATGAGGGGACGTCTTCCATGAGAGAGTATAATCAAATACTTCTTCCATGAGAGAGCATCTTCAAAGACGTCTTCCATGAGGGAGCATCTTCAAAGACGTCTTCCATGAGAGAGCATCTTCAAAGACGTCTTCCATGGAGGAGCATCTTCAAAGATGTCTTCCATGAGGGGACGTCTTCCATGAGAGAGCATCTTCAAAGACGTCTTCCATGAGAGGGCATCTTCAAAGACGTCTTCCATGAGAGAGCATCTTCAAAGGCGTCTTCCATAAGAGAGAACCTTCAAAGACGTCTTCCATGAGGGGACATCTTCCATTAGGGAGTATCTTCAAAGACGTCTTCTATGAGAGAGCATCTTCAATGACGTCTTCCATGAGAGATCATCTTCAAAGACGTCTTCCATAAGGGGACATCTTTCATTGGGAGAGGCACTCGTTGCAGGCAGTTATGCCTTTTGTCTCCCTCATTCACATAGACAAAAAAAAATCTTCAAAGATGTCTTCCATGAGAGAGTATCTTCAAAGACTTCTTCCATGAGGGGACGTCTTCAGTGCTGCTGGTGGTGGTGGTTATTATACCCAATTTTAACTTATTTGTATTGTTTAGTGTTAATGGAGCTAGAATGTGTCAGTACTTATCCCTTAAGCTCCCCCTAAGCTGCAATACACCATGCAGCCAGAAGTATGGCCAAGTACTGTAGTAAACATGGTTAATACTGTACCTGCATGTACAACAAAGAGTAGGCAAACAAATTATCAACTCATTACCACCTTCAAGGTTTTCTTACTATAGTCTATTAATTTCCAGCTGATGGTAAATTGAATCCTTTAGCATCTGATTTCTCGACTCTTGATGGAAAAGTATGATACTGCTATGTCTGTGCGTCATATTATTGCTAAGTTTTCATAATTAGCAACATATTTCGCTACAAAAAACTCGGTAACAGCTACGTCATCAGGACAGTGAGATAGCAATTTACCCTCAGATGGGAAAAAACAGACTAGTTAAGTAGTTATACTGCACATGAACTAAACAAAATGGTTTTATACAATTGTGTATGATTGCTGTTCATACAGAGTTCTGCCTCGTACTTTTGGCAGTGATATATGTATGTATCATGATTTCAGGTACTAAGTGAAATATTTGAATTTGTGAGAGTTTGAATATGTGACATGTTTGAATGTGAATATGTTTGACATTGTGAGAGTTGTATGTCAGAGGCCTTGCATTACCTCCTTGACAGTGTTAAGACCTTGTTGTTGTTGTTGTTGTTGTTGTTGTTGTTGTTGTTGTTGTTGTTCCCTAAGCTGCCTGGCCGAACAGCCCCGAGTCCCTAAGGAAGGCCATGGCTACGGTCGGGCTTTCCCACAGAGCTCTCAAGGAGTGTAGATTGTGTTGTTGGCGTAAGTGGTTGTGTGAAATGCAGTCTTCTATGATGTGTTTAATGGTATGGGGTGCTGTGTTACAACCTGGGCAGGTGTCGACGACGGAGTCATCCAGTCTCTTCTGATAGCTCAGAAGAGCTGGATGGTGTCCGCATCTCAGCCTGGCCAGGTGGACTCTGTCCTCGCGAGGGAGGATTCAGAAGGATGGATTTCGGGAGGTCGTGCCTGCAGCTGCGTGTTGTCTATGAGTGAGTGGATGGAACGGCGAGAGATATGAGTATGGATGTGCTTCTGGAAGCTGGTTTGGGGTGGGCAGGGAGGGAGAGAAAATAGTATTTGCGTGTGATAGCGTGTGCTGGGTGTTGTTTTGATATTTCTTGGTGTCTGTGGGTGTATTGCCATGTAGTGTAGTGGGTGGTGTTGGTTCGTGGAGGCTGCTGCCAGGAATTGAGTGCCTCTCATGTCCAGATGGTCTTTGACTTTGAGGACTTTGGTTTCTTGATGTAGGTGATCTGTAGGTGAAGTAGCTGTGCAGCCTGTGATGATTTTTAGTGCTTTATTTTGAATAGTCTGTAAGGTCTTATGATGTGTTTCAGCTAGGTTAGAAGCCCAGGCCGGGCTTGCGTATTCCATCACTGATCTTATGTATTGTTTGTAAACTGTGGTGGTGGTTTCTTTGTTGTGTCCAAATTTTGTGTGGGCAAGTGACCTGAGGGCATTTGTCAGTTTCTTTTTCATGTTTGTGGTGTGCTGTTTGAATGTCATTTGAGTATCATATGTTACTCCTAGGATTTTGGGTGAGTGTGTGTGTGTTAGGGGTGTGTTGTTTATGGCGAGTTACGGGGAGTGTGCATGATCTTCTGTCCAGCTTGTGAGGAGGGTTGCTGTGGATTTGGCTGGGGCTAAACTACGGTTTTGACAACCTGTAAGGGAAGGAAGGAAAAACTATTATTTATTGGTGGCTCCTGAAGTCAATGACGTAAGAGCCTATGGTAATATGGCCTCGTTCCGGGCTCCTCAGAGCCCGGGTTAATCTTGATCACGACAATCGAGAACCAATATCATCTTAGGGGGTACCCCTTAATCATTCCTAAGGTACGTCATTGAGACGGAGCCACTGAAATGTATAAAATAAAAAAAGAAAAGAAATAGCACAGTTTGAACACCGCGCCTCAGCGCATTCAGATCTTCCTCTGTTCCCATGAGCGTGCCCTAATCTTCCAGTTGACCTTGAACTGGTCTCTGAAGTGTATAACAAGTTGAGCATGTGAATGGGAAGGGGATGGTGGGAGGGCAATTTCGTAATTGACTTCAGGAGCCACCAATAAATAATAGTTTTTCCTTCCTTCCCTTACGGGTTGTCAAAACCGTAATTTATTGGTGGTTCCTTACGTCAATGACGTAAGAGCCTAGAATATCACGACCGGTGGAGGGACCTACATATGTTCCTTAAGCTAAAATCAAAATTTAATAGGAAGACTGAAAACTAATATGTAAACTGTGACATGTATTTAATTATAAAAGGTATAACAGTAAGAAAAAGGATATACAGTATAAGGCGGGTACCATTAAAAGAAGCCTTATTTCAGAAAAAAACAGAATTACTGAGATGTGAATATATACTGGTAATCGTATATCATAAACTTAAAATACAAATAAAATTAAATGTTACACATTTATAGTTGCAATAATATATAGGTTTTGCTATGTAACAGATATCATGTGGTAATAACACTCTTGTTATATATTTCAGATTGTGTGTCCTGCCACTTTGTCATGGAATTTCACGTGCCCCCCTCCTTTTTCATTTAAGGTGACTGGTAGGGCACACTTTCTCTTACACTACTGGACTGGTAATAAAAGTATTGAATCAGATATATCAATCTACTTATTAACCTCAGGGGGTATGTTCTAGCCTTAAAGCTATGCATGGTAATTTGGGTCTCTCCAGATGTACTGACAAATATGATTGAAATATCTGGATAGGAAAGTATTGCTCGAGGACCATAGACCCGTTTGGGTGATGTCCTCTACTGAAAAGTTGTTGAGGAACCTAATGGTTGTGGCCCATTTGTGTACATCGTGAGCTTTTGCAATCACCTGAGGTTCTGCCTCCTTAATTACATCTACAATAGTGGATGCTAATACTTTGTTCCCCAACCTTGTTGAACCATCTGGAGAAACCCACAAATGTTCCTTATTTCTAGGAATAACAGACTTAAAGTAGGTATATAATGCTTTAACAGGACATAGGCATGGTGTATCTTTCCTCTTTTCAAGGCAGGAATAGAGAAAGGTGTAAAGACATGTTCCAGGTGCTCATTTTTTGCGATGAAATCTGGTGCAGGGGCAATATGTACAGAGTCATTATTAGGAGTAAAACATAGACAGTTTGGGGACCTTGCCATGGCTGCCAATTCTGAGACCCTATGGCCAGTAGCTAGGGCCATCAGAAACACACACTTCTTAAGTTTCTTATCTATGTTTGGTTTCACCAAATAAGACCTAGACTGTAATAACGTTAGGACCTTCGAGATTGACCATTGAGGAAGTAATTGACGATTTGGGGCTCTGAGTTTGAAGCAAGCTTTCATAAAACCCTGTTCGTCTTTCTGGGGTAGGGCTAGACCGATGAGTGTGAGGAAGGGTTCCTTTATTGCTGATAAGTGGTTTCTAAGTGTGTTCACTGCTAGTTTCTTAGTTTCAAACAAGTAATTTAGGTATTTCAGCAATAAGGCAGCCGATGGATTCTGTTGGTTTGAATCTACAATCCAAGTTGTAAATTGTTTCCAGTGTGACCCATATTGTGTCAAGGTGGAAGCTGTGTACTGATTTGTGAGCTTGTCAGTGATTTCCTTGTCGTAGGACAGAAGCCACTTGGATTTGAGAATGTCCACATAGCAAAATTGAGCGAGGTCTGCAGGTTTCCAATTTCTTCCAAGTGGAAGTCGGTCAGGGGAAGTTGCAGAGGTTTGTTGCACCACTGAGTAAGTTGTGTGTACCACACCTGTGTAGGCCACATTGGAGCAACCAGGGTTACTTGCCCCCGGAAGGCTCTGAGGTGATGAATGACTTTGCACATCAGTGAGGTGTCTGGGGGTGGGAATAGGTAAATCGATGTCCACCTGTTCCAATCCACTGTGAAGGCATCTGGACCCCCTTCTCGTGTCTTGAGATCCCGAGATATGTGAGCCTGGAGCTTCGTTGATTGAAGAGATGCGAACAGATCGATTTGCGGTGAAAATGGTAGAACTAAGTGATTGAATGTTTCTTGTTTGAGGGTCCATTCCACTGAGGTACTTTTTCCCCTGGACAGAGCATCCGCCCACAGATTGGAGACTCCTGGTAGGTATGTTGCATGGATTATTATGGAGTGTTTCTGGGCTAGGAAGAATATCTTTTCTGAGAGATCTTGGAGAACCCTGGACCGGGTGGAGCCTTGCTTCTTCAAGCAGGTTACTGAGGCCATGTTGTCCATCCGGAATGCTATTGATCTGGAGGTCAATGACATCGCATGGTCTCTGAGAAAGAATAGAGGAACTGCTAGCTCTTTAGCATTGATGTGACACTGATTTAGTGTGGTCCATTTTCCGTGGTCCTAATGACCTTCCGTCGACTGATAGCCCCATCCTATCAGATTCGAGGCATCTGTGTCCACCCATACGGTGGGAGGTGGATCAGACCAGTGTGCCACCGATTTCCGTATTTGAGATCTTGCCCAAAACGACAGGAGATGTAGAATCCTCTTTGGGATGACGAGAGGGTAATTGTGAGGTGTTAATGGGAAGGCTTTGTTGCCTAGCCAGATTAGTCTCTTCAGTCTGAGGCGGCCTAGGGGTACTGTCATTTGGACCCAATTTAGTGAGCCTATCAGAGATTCCCAAAGTTTCCTGGTTATCGTCTTGGCATGTAATACTCTGAATAGTTTTATTTGTAGACGTTTGGCGTTGGTTGGACTTTGTTTTATAGTCTGGAGTTGTGTATCCCAGATTAATCCTACCCATTCCGCTGATTGTGTGGGAGTGAGGTTTGATTTCTCTAGGTTTACTCTGAAACCCAACTTTGTTACATGTTGTATGACTCTCAAGGTTTGTTCTTGGCATTGGAGTGGGGTAGAACCGAGAATCATCCAATCGTCTAGGTAAAACAGAATTTTCACTCCATCTTCGAGTAGTGGGAGGAGAGCTTGTTTCACTATCTTGGTGAAAATTCTGGGGGCTATGTTCAAGCCGAAGGGCATTCTGGTGAACATTACTGCTTTGTTTCTGAATGGGACAGCTAGGAACTTTTGATACCTCTTTGCTATTGGGATGTGCCAGTACGCGTCTTTTAGGTCCAGGGTAATTATCCAGACCTTTGGTTGTAGAACTAGTCTTACTTGGGAGATAGTTAACATTCTGAACTTCATATTGTGAATTGACTTGTTGAGAAGGGACATGTCTATCACGGGTCTTAGTTGTAGATTGTCCCTTTTTGGGATGAGGAACATGCGAGACAGAAAAACTGGCATGCCTTCTGGTGGGTGAGTAAGAACTTTGTCTGTCAACATTTGTTTTATCACTGTTTCTAATTCTGGAGATAGCTGTACCTTGTTGGACTGCGCTCTTGCCAACCATTTCCATGTAAGGCCCTTCTTTACTACTCTCTTTGCCCAGGATCTTTGAGGCCAATGACGAAAATTTTCTCTGAACTGGCCTGTCGGATGCAGGACTAGTTCTTTGTTGATGACCTCTCGAAAATTCAGTTTTTTGTACCCTGGGTAGGTTGGTGAGTGTTGGTGGGTTGGTGGTGACCTTGTGGTCTCTGGTGGATGGGAGCCTGTCGCCCTGTTTGTTGAGGTCTCTGCTGTGACCCATAGTTTTGTTGTTTAGGCGGAGGTCGTGTGTAGGGTGATGGTTGAGTCCTTGGTGTGCCTCGACCTCTGGCCTGGTAGTGTCCCCTGTACCCTCTGCTGTTTGATGAGTTACCCCTGTGCGTCTGAAATGTATGAGGGGTATACTGTCGAGGGGGGAACTGGCCTCTCCCCCTTCCACGGTGAGAATGAGAATGAGGGTGGGACTTACTAGGGTGGTTTTGCTTATATGCCTGAGACTGTCTAGAAGCTGCCACCTCAGGTCTTAGCAACAGGGCATGAACCTCATTCCAGGTTGTCTGGGGCATCAATCAATCTGCATGTGAATAGGGGTGAGAGGAGAACTCGAGTGGCGATATCTTTGGGCATTTTCTTGGATAAGTGGATGCGTATATCTTGTCTAGCTCTGGCTGCCTCATAAATAGCAGTCTTGATGTCCCCGGTGGTCATCAGAGAGTTGACAAGGGAGGCTCTTCTGATGAAATGAAGTGCAGCCCTGGAGTTTTGCTCAGGGATGGAATCTGCCACTTCCCTCATGGCTTTTGCGAGTTTTTGCTGTGTGATGAAATTTGATAGCAGTCTATGGGCTCTTTGGCGTAGTCTAAAGTCCTTGTCAATCAGTGCAGGGGTAGGTGTAGTAATCATGGGGTCATTGGATGGTTTGCACACTATCTTTGGGGCTCTGAGATATTCCCAGAACTCCTGGGGAATAGAGTCGGAGTTGTATATATACATCGTGGCAAACTGGTGCTCTTCTTGTGGGATTCTTTGGGGTGCAGTATCTACACTGGACAAGGCAAATTTCTCTGCTCCAGACACCCATTCAGACCATGGGCCATATCCTAAGGATGAAACCTCTAGCATGGGAATTTTGTTGTCAAACATTTTTGTGGAGCATTCCACAGATTTTGAGAGATTAGAGAGAGATTTAATGGCGTTATGCCCATCAGCTTTATTCAAATCAGACCATGGTTTGAAGCGCTTACCCGAAGGCACAGCGGATGTCTGTGTGTACGTAAAGTACTTAGCGTCTGACAGAGATGGGAAGGGTTTTACGATTACGTCCAGTACTTGGTCGTGTGCGTCTTTTGCCCGGAGATGCCTCAGTTCGTCCATTTCAATAACCCACTCATTTGGGACTGGTATCAATTCTGGATGGCCCGTGTCAGCATCGTCAGGTGTTTTTACTGGTATTTGTTTCCAGTAACAGCATTCCCCAAATAGTAGAGGGAAAGGTTTCTTGGTGCTTTTCGGTTCTTGTTCGATGGGTGGGGGATGAATATGTGACAGAAACAGGCTACTGGGAAGGCTAGTAGCTTGAAGCCTGGGCTGAGTGGACTTTATGAATGGAGGATGCCTTTAGGCACATGGACCTTTTTGTTTTATCTGTGTTTTTCCTTCGTCCGTTCATAGTCTCTTTAAAAAAAAAAAAAAAAAAAAAAAAAAATGTAGGTGTGGATGTTATTTCCTGAGTATGTTGTTTGGGCCGGGCAGGAATCTGAGCTAGTGGAACTGGGTCAGGTGTGGCAGGTTGTAATATGGATGGAGGCAGGGACCTATCTTGGAGGTTCCGGATAGAGGCAAATTTTTGATGGAAGCTGTCCGCTAACTCATTGTTTAGAGATTTCATAGCTTCCTTCAGTTCGCCCAAAAGTCACCATGAGGGCTCTGCCTCGGGGCTATGTCAGATTGGAGAGATTCTTCTTCCATATGGAATCAATAAGGGAGTTTGAAAGTAATCTTGATAAAGCATGGGGAAGACAAGATTTGAAGTTTGATTATAAAGCAAAAATACAGAATAGTAAAAATGTTGCGTCTGCTACCGCCGCCGCCAACACCGTGAATGACCGCAGCAGTGCAAGTACTGGTACTGAGCTGGATACACAGGCCTAGTTTGCCTTTTTTCAGAGGATCTACTGTAAGAAACTGTAAGAATATGGTCTCCCGGATAAGCGTGGGATTCATTGTCATTCCCACTTTCATCTGTATGGGTACTGGAATTAATATCGTAACACTCTATTTATTAGTGGCCCCTCCATCATTGACGATTATGCCTATTACATAAGGCACCCTCTTCAAACACTCATTTACCGTAGTTTGAATCTACCGCGCAGAGCATAAAAAATTGAGGAACCTTCATCATGAGCTCACGCAACCTCACTCATGGTTCGTCATTATGAAATTGGGTACTCACTACGAAAAAACTTCGTAAAAAATAACAAATAAAAAGAAAATAAGAATAACTATTCATAAGCTTTCCATAACTTCGTGGATGTACTTGTGTGGATCTTTAACCAGACGCTGACTTCAGGCGTCATTCTTCCTTCTCTGCTCTGCGCTCAACCTGCCCTGACGTGTCTCCCCACACTCCGCTCGTTCCGCATTTGCTGCGTCCCTAGTGAGTTTTTTCTCATTTGTTTACTCTGGGATGTATCGAGTAAGGTTAGGATATGCGTAGCAGGGGTGTCATGGGCGGGCTGCCCGCAGTTCAGTGTATTTGGGTCGTGTGTTTGGGACGCCTATTTCGGGCGTACCCTCGTGGTCCCGGGGTGGACGCATGAAACTTTTTCGCGGATTAGCTAGCCTAGTTATTTATTGGCTTTAACTACGCGTGATTAGGATTCTTTTTATCTTTCTGATGAAGTTGCCTTATTTGTTTGTTGTCTGACGTTCCTAGCGTATTTTTCTTCACTTAGTGAAGTTTTTTCTAGGTCCCGTGTCAGTGCTTCCCTCTCCCGGGTATATTTCTTCGAGGTGTGTTGGCTGCTGTTCCTGTTGTGATAATATTCAGTGCTTTTTGTTTATTACCACATGTTTAAGCGATACTCCGTCTGCTTAGGCCTAGCCAGCCTCTCGTAGCTTTTTTACATGTACAAGTGTTATTGATTTATTGTATAAATATGTACTACTGTGTCATGTGTGTTCTGGATAAGTTGTGTATTGGCTTATTCCAGGCACTATTTGTGTACCTCCGATTGCTTCTGCTTGGTGTGGGTTACCGTTTCCGGCGGGTTTTCCCGATTGCTCCGTGAAAATCCGGCTGGTTCTCAGATTGCGTCTGGTGGGTATGGGTTGCCTTTTCCGGTGGGTTTTCTCGATTGCACCGAGAAAATCCGGCTGGTTGCCGAGTTTTAATCACGCATGGTTAAAATAGGCTAGTCTCCCCCGGCGAGTGGTAGCTTGAGGGCTCTCCAGAACTGCGTCTCTGTAGTGGGGCCTGGGTTCAGGCTTACTGTGTGTTTCCCGGCGGAAGGGCTTTACCCGATTCAACTAGGGGTTCATGCGGACACCTGTTGACTATAGTTTTTCCCGGTTTTGCAAAACCGTTGAAAAACTGGGCTGTGTTGTTTGAGTAGTCTTTCCACCCCGGCGATCTTTTGCAAAGAAGTGGGGATAGGAACAATTGGGGTTAACTTTTCTATTAATTTTCACCCGGCGGTTGAACCTCAGGAGGGTGGGAATCACGAATTGCAATTCGGTAGGATTAGCCTAACAATTGAGGGATACAATTAGGTATCAAGACATTCAACTCACGGCGATTAAGATGGGCTTAACCTGGCTAACTGCGTTATAATAAGGAGGCCGGCGTCTTATTATGGGTTCCCGGTGAACATTATATCACAGGGAAGACTGCGTCACTTATAAAGAATTGCTCATCTTTATATCATGTCAGAGGATATTCTTAAATCTTTTGGACACATAAAGTTATTTACAAATCTTTACATATGAACCTACAGGGTAACGAGAGGTAATAGTGGTGTTTTACGTCTCGTTGCCCGGCGGTTCATTAACACTTGTGTTAGAACATTTTGGGGTAACCTTATGAGCATTAATTCCTGGAAATTTTCTTTTTTCCAGGGCGGAGTTCCGGCGGATCCTCAGAGGACCAAGTGAGGCCCGGGGGGAGTTAGCTTTTAACCAGTCTCTGCCATGGCTACTCTAGCCCCTGTTTTTGCTCTTTGCTCAAAGCCCTCATGTTCCGGGATCCCTATTTTTGCGCACACTCTGTGCATTAGTTGTGTCAAATGCTTGGACCGATCAAGGGGTTTGTGGGTAACGAAGAATTATACCTTTTGTAGTCAGCTGGGTATTAAAGTACAGTAAACTTCCGTTAATCCGAAGGGCAGCGGACCGGCCCTCGTTCGGATTAGTGGATTTTTCGGATTAGGGACTTTACCCCTATGAACCTGTGTATGACGAAAACATTGAGGCATTAGGCCACCCAAATGACACAATGGTGCACACACACATATCATATGTTCATGAAATCACTTCAAAAGTTTACCATTGTCATTGTAGCCTATTACCTACTTCAAAACATGATTAATGGTCAAAGGAATCTGCTGATATAAACGTAAACACCATATGTCCGCATCGTCGTCTTCTTCTTCTTCCGTCTACTAGCGAGTTTGTCTTGCTCTTGAAGATCAGATCAGATGTGGTTCGGGAAGTAATGCCTTAACAACGGCACTTCCCTGAGAGGTTCTTGTAAATTTCCTTTTGTGACGTGCTCTGTTATATTATATTGTATTGAAAGCACCCTTGTCTTGTTGCCTTGAAAGCACCCTTGGGACGCTCCGATCACTGAACTATAAATAGTAGCGTATCGGAACGTCCAAAGGTGCGTTTTCAAGCTCAAGACTGAATGCGCTTGCAGAAAATGCGGTGCAAGCCAGTAGCGCATCGGAGCGTCCCAAGGATGCGTTCAAGAGCAAAACAAACTCTCTAGCAGACGATGTGGTGTTTACGTTTATATCAGTAGCTTCCTTTGACCATTAATCTGAATGTTTTGAAGTAGGTAATAGGCTACAATGACAATGGTAAACTTTTAAAGTGAATTCATGAACATATGATATGTGTGTGCTCCATTATGTGTCATTTGAGTGGACTAATGCCTCAAAAAGGGGACTTTGGGACTTCTTGAAATTCGGACCATCGGGTGAATTCTGATTTGGTCTCAAATTGAAAAATTCGGACTATTGGGAGATTCGAATCATCGGTCGTCGGATTAAAGGACTTTTACTGTATTACAGCACGACAATCTGGCCGCGGCGGTAGCATTACGCGAGGTCAGACAACTTCTTACTAATTATGCTACTGCAGTAGCTAATAAAGCACTGCAGTGTGATAACGTCATTCTGTGGGACCGTTTGTTGGTTCAGTACCCCCCAATTAAACGTCCTCCCTCCCGAAGTAAAGTAACTAAGTCGGCAGAGACTGGGCTGGGTAAAGGGCTTCTTCCCTCCCCCGGCACATCTAAGAGACCGCGAGAGCCGTCTCCCCCGGCGACAACTTCGGAGTCAAGATCTAGGTCCAGGTCACGGTCTCCTCTCAGAAAGCAGACACATAGTCACTCGACTTCACCTTCGCAGAAGAGGAGTAAGATAGCCAAGACCAAGGACAGTTCTAGTGATACATCAAAGTCGAGGCGGAGTCACAAGTCTTCTAAAAAAGAGTCTCATGTACGAAAGTAGCCTCGAACCTCGCTTTCTGCCTCTACTCCCGACATGTCTCAAGTCCAATCTGACAGGTCGGAAGTGGAGTCAGAGACTGTGGTCGGGGATATTCCGGCGGACATAGTGTCCCCAAATAATATTCTCACTTTAGATTTAGAGGGTTCTCCCGGCAGTGATAACCCGCTAGAGGGCTCGCGTGCGGGCTCAGTCATTGGGGTGGGGCCTGGCTCACAAGTGAGTTCCGGCCAAGGCCGGGGAGTTTGGAGATACTCCCAGCCATGGAGGGACAGCTCTCTGCCGTCTCAGGCAAATCAGGTAGTGGCTGAAGTCCACCGGGACGCGGAGACACCGTCTTCCATCCCTGACTTAACATGGCAACATCAAGGGGTCCCAGCCTCGGCGGAATCCTCTCAGGAGGGACCGGAGGCAGGGGATGATGGGTCTATTATTTCCGAGGTGGGTAACGTAGATAACTCTCAGAATAGGGATATTTCACCTAATAGTTCTTCCTCTGCTCAATTTGTCACGACGGATGAGATTGATGGGTTATTAGCGAGTGCTTTAACTAAGTTTTTTGGCCAGCAACCGGAGCCTCCTATGGTTGGTCTGGGAGCTCCCACGCCAACATCGACTGTTCAACCTCTGGCTACTTCCGTTACTTTGACACAAATTCCGCTCACTCCCCTTATATCACCTACTATTGTTACTAGGCCAACTGCGGCGGCACTAACTACTTCCAATGTGCAAGTAGTAGCAGACGTAAATCCTCCCCCGTTAGACAAAGCCCCGATCAGAAAAGGGGCTATGCCTCTCTTATACGGGCCAGACGATTCCTGGGTATCATTGGTACCAACAAAGCCAGAGGCAGCACAGTCCACTATGTCAGGGGAGCTTCCGGTACCACGAGAGTGGGTAATCCAAGGGAATAAATCTAGGAAGTTAAGGGCTCTAGATATGCTGGGAAATGTACTTGATGTTAGTATTAAGGCCATCCCCAACTATTATCATCATGATTATTTTGTATATTCTTCTACACCTGCCCTACCCCCTGCGTCAGCTTTAAAACTATTTTCGGACTGGACAAAACATGATGGGTTCAATGATATCAAAGCGCTGTCGGCTCTAACCCCTGAGTTGGGTTTAAAGACATTTACTGACTCAGCCGCGAATCCAGTTTTGAAGGTGGAGCAATTGGGTCCGGGACCTTGGGTGGACTGGGAAGTCGAGGCGCAAAACTTTGCAATTACATTCACTTCTAAAGCTTCACACCTAATCCCACAAGAGGGCCATTCTTGGTTCTCTCTCCCAGTATACTCTGCCGGCGGAGTTCCCTCTTCTCTCTTTGCCTTTTTAGCTGCCCCTAGAATTAATCTATGCGAGCTTAACCCTTCCTCCCCGGGCTGTCTTACCCAATGACGGTCGCCCCTACCCGGGCGATATGGCTGAAAAACGTCTAGGCCTAGGCTACCGTATTTATGTTTATTTTCACTGCTAGAACTTTCCCACTCACCTATAATCGTAGTGCGGTTTTCAATCTGTATTTTGGCATTGAGTAGAGCTCTGTGAGTCAACTGGTTCAGTTGTGATGACGATTTCAGTGGAGCCAATATTGCAGAGATGTTGCCAATATGGGGGCTTTTTAGACACTAATTTCGTCATGACGTCAGAACAATAACAATGAGGAGTCTTCTCCTTCTTGTTTTCGGATGTGCGGTGACGAACGCTTGGGTTTGTTGACATACGTCGTACGCACGGCGTTCAGACCAAGCTTAATTAGGCTATTAAGCTCATGCCTTAGATAAGGCATACCGGGTAGCGGCCCTTCTTTTGTGCTGTCCTTACCTAAGGCAGACCGGGTAGGAAGGGTTAAAGATCCTTTCTCTACACCTTCCACTAATCACCTAGACCGGGAGTTTAGGCTACGGGGTAAGGCGTACAGACTATTTTCTCAGTATATTGTTAAGCAACAGGTAGCAAAATCAATGCTAAGATCTGCTCAGGCTATCGCGGACACAGAAGTCCGAAAGGCAATCGAACTATCTAGACGCTTACTTCTCCAAACTTCTATTTAGTCACTAGGAGATATACGCACGGCCTTGTTAGAGGCGGTGCGGGCAAGACAAGATCTAAGGATGTCTCTAGTCCGAAAGCTCCCGGATAGGATTGCAAATCAAGTAATATTGTCCCCAGTTCTAACTGCCTCTTTAATGTCCCCGGAGGTGTGGAGGACGGTGTTTAACATGGCTCAGGCCTTGAAGCACAGTCCCGCCCCGTCTCAGAAACCTGCTTTCACTTTTACCAAGCCCAAACCAGTCGCTAAAGCTCAGTCTGGTGGGGCAAAATCCTTTCATTTGCCTAAATCCTCTTCCACCCAAGGTCAGTACAGATACAAGCAAGGAAAGTCTTCAGGTCCCCATAAAGGACAGAGGTATCAAAGGCCGGGTCAGGGCCCGTCTCCAGCCAAACCCGGCCAGTCGTCTAAACTTCCACCACCACCACCACCAAAAAACTAAGGTCTCCCTCACTCCGAGGGCCGATCGTCCGGCGAGTGGATCAGGGGGTAGTCCAGCCGGCGAACCCTTGTCTGCTAACTGGGTCATTCCGGGCGAATCATCGCGCATGGCCTTTAACCCTCTCACCACAGAAGGGCTCTTGAACGCCCATAAAAAAGCATATAACAGGTACCCGGAAGGCCTCTTGAACGCCCAGTGGTTGAAAGCCTGTGAGCTTCGTGTGCGAGGCGTCGGTCCGACGCATGTAAACAACAGCCGGCTGGACCGACGCCCCGCATCTCCGGCCACAAGAAGGAGAGCGTCGCTTGTTCGTGTGTGCCTGTATGTTGTTGTTAAGTATCGAAAAGTGGTGTAAAGTGGCTGTGTTGGCCATAAAGTTATCTCCAATGAAATCATCATCACAGCTCAACCAGTTGACTTAGAGAGCTCTACTTAATGCCATTCTACAGGTAAATAACATAGCTACGCTTGGGGATGCGCGGGAATGCGGGAAGCAGTCTGATTAACGAATATACGGTAGCCTAGCCTAGACGTTTTTCGGCCAAAACACCCGGGTTTCGAGGAATATATATATAATACATAGCCGGGGCTGGAGGGTTAAACACATGGGCAAGGATGGTGGCACGCAAAGGCATCACCTGGCTGTGGCTCCGGCGACCTCGCTTACGTCAGCCGACAAAGGCAAATTTTGTTTCATAAAAGGTGGAGTCACTGATCCAAGAGATGGTGGCCAAGAATGTTATCATCCCGGTCCCCCAAAATTACCCAGTTTTTACATCCAAACTTTTTCTGGTACCCAAAAGGGACAGTGTTCAGATGAGGCCGGTCGTAGACCTGTCTTATCTGAACCTCCATATTCACAACGTGTCCTTCCGGATGCTGACAGTGAATCAGATCAGGCTAACACTTCCGCCGGAAGGGTGGATGTGTTCTTTAGACCTGACGGACGCGTATTGGCACGTCCCGGTAAACAAACGGTTTCAAAGGTTTCTAGCGTTAAGAATCATGCATCAGACTTATGTCTTCCAGAGGATGCCGTTCGGTTTAAACCTAGTATCTCGCATATTCACAAAATTAGTCCGGCAAGCCCTGATGCCCTTGTTGCAACAAGGGATCAGGATTTTGTGGTATCTAGACGACTGGCTGGTGGTGGTGGAGACGAAACAATTATGCATAAATCATGTCAACATAACATTAAATCATGTAAAAACTCTAGGATTCAAGGTAAACCTGGTAAAGTCAAACCTTGTTCCCTCACGAGTGGTTCAGTGGATAGGGCTGGTCTGGGACACAGTTGCTCTCACTCTGAGTCAGAGTGTGGACAATCGGAACAGGTTTCGCAAGAAACTGTTTCTGTTTCTTCACAGTCTGACTACGACACGGAGAGTCTGGGAATCTCTGGTCGGCTCTCTCAACTGGATACAACTAACTGTAAAGTTGGGCCGGTTGAAAGTCAAACGTTTAATTTTGGAGGGCAACAAATTTTTTCCACTATTACCGGCGGAAACATTATGGCCCATCCCAAAATTAATACACACCTTACTAGCGGTCTGGGCGAAGAGGGAAACATTGCACTCAGTCATGTCTTGGACCTCTCCTCCGCCGACGGTATGGGTGGACACGGATGCGTCAGGCTCGATAGGTTGGGGCTTTCAGTCAAACCAAGGGCACCAGGGTCAAGGGCTTTGGTCCCATTCAGAATCCTCCCACATAAATGTCAAAGAGTTACTAGTCCCCTTGTATTTCCTTCAGGCTTACGGCTTTTCATTGAGGGGCAAATCGGTGGCCTTCAGGATGGACAATCTGAATGCGGTTCACTGCGTTCAGAAACAGGGGTCAACGCGATCTCGGAGGTTGCTAAACGTGTCAGAAAAGATTTTTGTACTAGCCGACAAGCTGGACATTCAGCTTCACGCTTCTTATCTCCCCGGCGTAGCGAACGTCTTGGCAGACGCTCTATCTCGGAGACAGAGCACAACAGTAGAATGGGCGCTCAAGCAAAACATTTTCGACCTAATGATTGCGAAGCCTTACCGTCCACAAGTGGATCTATTTGCGTCCGAGGAGACTCACAAACTCCCGCTGTACCTAACCCGCCGGTGGGAGGACCCGACGCACTGGTGACGGACTGGAACATGTGGAGTTCCATTTATCTGTTTCCGCCGCCAGACGCTTCTCTAATGTGCCAAGTAGTAAACAAACTACAGGATTATCGGGGCGTCGTCTCATTAATCGCGCCCCTGTGGCCGGCGCAGGCGTGGTACAAGCAATTAAAGACGTGGTGCCCGAACCCGGTGTCGCTCCCGGTCGGGTATTTCCACTTAGACACGATTGGCAACCTAGAGACCTCGCTGACTTTTGCAATATGGACATTCAGGAGGCCAAATGGCTAGCTCCGTATGGTAGAACCGTGACCGATAAATTCATGAATCAATACACACAATCTACTAAGAGACAGTATCATTCGCATTGGCAGTCTTTTACTTCTTGGATACTCAGAACAGAACAATCCGTGCCTTCGGTGGCTTTGGTTTTTAATTATTTAAACTATCTGTTTGAGCAGAAACGGCTATCAGTAATAACGTTAAAGAATCACTTAACAGCAATTAGGGTGCCATTCCTGGACCTTACGGGTCTAACCATATCACTAGCGGAGGAAACAGGCTTCATGAGGGCATGTTTTAAACTCCGCCCACCTCCCCGTCAGCTCATGCCTACCTGGTCTCTGGACAAAGCATTGTCATTACTTCATTCCCGGCGGTACCAAAATACTGCAGATTTTGACTTACTTTTAAAAAGGGCAGTATTCCTTATGGCTTTGGCTACCGGAAACAGGGTGTCTGAGCTGGCGGCGATGAGCAACACACCTAATTGCATCAGGTTTGGTAGGCTCAATGATTCTATTCATATTGCTCCTTCCCCAGGGTTCATCGCCAAGAATGAACACAGTGATCACGTGTTTTCAGAGTTCACGGTGCCGGCATTGAAAAGGGGAAAGGTGCACCATAATTTATGTCCAGTGCAAGCGCTTACCAAATATTTGAAGGTCGCACCTAGGAATCAACAAGGTGCTTTGTGGGTATCAAGTACGGGTAAACGCGTTATGAAGCGTAAACTGGCTTCTCTCTTAGTTAACGTCATTCAGGAAAGTAATCCCGGCGTTGTGGGTAGAGCTCACGATTTACGCAAATGGGCGACCTCTTTACGTTTCCTTAAGAATTTTTCTGTTGAGGACATAGCAGCCACGCACCTCTGGTCACATTTAACATGTAGTTTCTTTATTCATGCAGAGTTTAGTAAAATTTGCCAGAACGTCCCGGACTTCCCAAACTTGACTACAGTCTGGCCTGCCAATACGCGAGAATATGGGCGACACGCGAGGGCGCGGAATGAAAATTCGCGTATTAGCAATAGAGTATTATATGGGAATAAATCTATATGGGCGGCACTGACTCCAAGTTGTCTACTTTAGGCCTATTTATCTCCGTCAATTGCCACAAAAGGTACATATATGTATACATAAACATCCAAATCATAAGAAAATATAACAATAATAATAAACTCACCTTAAAATTAACAGTAAATGTCCAACACGAGTCGGACAGCTGGTGCGCGAGCGTGGACTGAGGGTAGACTGGCGTATCCCACAATGCCCTGCGTGCCTACGTAACTGGCGCGGAATGGTGGGGGACCTCGCGTATTAGCTGAACTCCCCGGAATTGCCCTTATATCGGCCCCGGATTCGCGTTTTAAAGGTACATCACGCGTTTTGAAAGTTTTGGGTATGATTCGACCCCCTCCTCGCGTATAAGGTGAATCGCGTATTAAAAGCTCGCGTATTGGCAGGTCAGACTGTACTTCCTTTAACGTGACGATAGTGCGTTGTTATATGTGCGATTGGTTTGCTTGGGAAACAGATTAACTTGCTCATGTAGTGATGTACACCCTATGTGGTGGATTGTGTTCTTTTATTTAATAATTTTCATTTTAGTAAGCGTTGTTTCCACATAGCGATTTTGATAATTTAATTTGACTTTATATTGTCCTTGTCCCAATTTTGGTTTGTTTAGTTTGCAAGTTTTACATTTTAATCATACTTTTTTTACTCGATACCTTTCAGTAGCTTTGGACAGGCCTTCCATGCCTTACCTTATGATACCTTATGATGTGTTCGCCGCTCTTCTAGCGGCACCAAGGAGCGCGACGCCCCTTGTTTTGGGTGATGATTTGGTGCAGTAGACTGTTTGAAGCGACAGCTCGCTCCCTTGCGAGGATGGGCTCGTCTGGCACCTTTTGCAGTTCGACATCCAGGGCTCTCTTGAAGCTGTCTAACGAGACGTCCCTCATGTCTCTTACTCGCCGTGGGAGTTTGTTGAAGAGACGTGGGCCTCTGTGTGATAACCAGCCCTCTCGCAGAGAGCCCATAGCACCCCTGTTATTCATCCGTGGGATTTCGCATTCCCAGCCTCTCCTATCACTGAATTTCATGACTATCGGATTATGTAGGTTTGGTACTAAACCCTCTTCGATTTTCCACGTGTATATTATTAGGTAACGTTCTCTTCTACGTTCCAGTGAGTACAGATTCAGTGCTCTTAAACGCTCCCAATAGTGTAGCTGTTTTATCGAACTTATATGCGAAGTGAAATTTCTTTGTACACTCTCTACGTCATTTATTTCACCTGCTTTGTATGGATGTTAATACGCTACAATATTCAAGCCGCGGTAGCACTAGAGATTTGAAGAGCGTTATCATAGTTACTTCACCGCGTGTTTTAAAAGTATGCAGAATCCAACCCGTTAGACGTTTCGCAGCCGCCACTTTGACCTGGTTATGTACTTTGAAACCCATATTTTCAGACATTAATACCCCAAGGTCTTTCACACTGTCTTTCCGTTCTATTATGTGGTTAGATTCTGTTAAGTAATTTGTAATTTCTTTAACACCATTATCATCTCCGTACCGTATTAATTGGAATTTTTCCTCATTGAATTGCATGTTGTTTTCCCTGGTCCACTGGAACACTACATTCATGTCTTCCTGCAGTCGGCCCGTGTCTTCTTGTGTGTTTACTATCTTGCTTTTTTTTTTTTTTTTTTTTTAAAGAGACAATGAACGGAGGAAGGAAAAACACAGATAAAACAAAAAGGTCCATGTGCCTAAAGGCATCCTCCATTCATAAAATGTTTGTAACAACTGGATTTAAACATTTGTAGATTGTAAGTTTGTGGAAAGCAATTCGAGGGAAGTGAATTCCAAAGAGTAGTAGCTCTGGGGATAAATGAATTCTGATAAGCAGAAGTTCTGCATTGTGGAGGAGAAAGTGTAAATTCATGGGCGCTCTCAGCTGCCCTAGTTCTATGGGGAAAGATGTGGAGAGGCGGCACATACATACATACATACATAAAATTTTAAGACTGAGTGTTCCACACATAAGTGCAGTTTCAGTCTCTTGTCCTAATGGCGGCATTCCAGGCAACCCTGTTAAGGGCTGCTTCACTTGTCAAGTTCTTGGATTTGAGATCGGCGCGTATAGTCCGATCCCAGGTCTTCCTCGGTCCACCCCTTGGTGCAGCTCCCTCCACAATCACAGACCTGCATTTTTTCACCCAATTTTGTTCATCCATTCTCTCCACATGTCCATACCATCCCAGTCTACTTGTACGCATCACCTCGCTAATACTCTTTATACCTAAACGTCTCCTCAGCTCAACATTTGTTATTCTATCCTGTAGCCTGGCCCCACACATCCATCTCACCATTCTCATCTCATTACGCTCCATTCTGTTGACATCCTCTACTTTAACGGCCCATGTTTCTGAGGCATACGTCATTGCACTTCTAACACATGAGGCATACACCTTTCCCTTCAGGGGGAGAGGCATTCTTTTCATGGTCAGGATTGGCATCAATTCTCTGAACTTCCCCCAGCCACACCTAATTCTAGCAACAGTGGCAGCCTCGGCCCCACCACCGGCAGAGATGGTATCTCCTAGGTAACAAAACTTGTTCACCAGCTCCAAAGACTCATTTCCAAAATTCACAGCCACAGGATCATCACTTAACACAAGCTCGCCTTTGCACACTACGCACTCAAATTTCTCTATTTCTGACTTATCCTTCGGCAGGGGCCCCTTTATTCTACTACAGCGCTTACTCCCATGGTGTACCCAACATCGACAGATGCTACATTGAATTGAGTTAACGCCCACTCCCTTTCCACACACTGCACATGGGTATGCACCGCTCTTTTCCACATTGCCTCGTCTCAAACTACAATGCATAACCTTGGTTTTGTTAATATTGACTCTTAAACCCTTGCTCGCCATGCCCTCTCTCCACTCTCTGAATTTGGCTTCAGCATCCTGCATACTGTCAGCTATTAGGACTAAATCGTCTGCATAAAACAGTTCCAACGGGAGTCCGCCTCTAAAAATTCTAGACAGCGCCTCCAAGACCATAATAAAGAGGAGGGGGCTTAACACTGAACCCTGATGGACTCCAACACGGACTGCGAACTCATCACTCAGTACACCCTTCACCCTCACCGAACTTCGCGAATCCTCATACATCTTCATTATCACACGCACCAGCCACTCTTCCACACCAAGTTTCCTCATAGCCCACTGTACAACATCTCTAGGTACCCTATCAAAGGCCTTCTCCAGGTCCACAAACACAAAGTAAAGATCCCTGCCTTTTAGTAAGTATCTTTCCTGTATCTGCCTGACTATGAAGATAGCATCGGTTGTACCACGTCCTGGCATAAAACCAAACTGCATATCATCAATAGAGATGCTTTGCCTGATCAAACCCTCAAGGACTCTCTCACAGACCTTCATGATTTGGTCAAGCATTTTCAGGCCCCTATAATTTCCTCTATCTAGCGCATCCCCTTTTCCTTTGTATATATTTACTATTACACTTTTGAGCCAATCCTCTGGGATTTTCTCATCTTTAATAATGGTGTTTATCAACTCAGTGACTAAGTTTACACCAATCTCCCCTGAGGCTTTTATCATCTCAGCGACAATGTCGGAGCAACCTGGAGCTTTACCGTCCTTCATTTTATTGATTGCGTCGCTCACTACAGCTGGTGCTATCAAAGGAGGGGGCCCAGATATTGGTTTTTCGATACTAAGCTGTTCCTTATCCCATTCAAACTCTACATTTAGCAATCGTTCATAGTGTACCTTCCATGCTTCTCTGATTTCATTTTCTGCATACACAATCTTCCCATTATCATCTCTAACACACTGTTCACCTATAATATCCCTACTGTCATTTTTAACTCGCCTAGCTAGGTTGAAGATCCCATTGGGATTGTCAGTGTTACACACAATTGAAGCAAGTTCCTCGGAACAATTGCTGTGAAAATATCTGTAGAATAATGCAAGGGATGCATTAATTGCTTAATTTTGTGTCATCAGCAAAAGACGACACCGTACTGTGTCTGGTGTTGGTATCTATGTCGCAAATTAGTATGAGGAACAGAAGGGGCGCTAGCACTGTTCCTTGGGGCACTGAGCTTTTGACATCCGAAGGCTCAGATGTGACTTGGTTTACTGCTACTGATTGTTTTCGGTTTACGAGGAAATTGTATATCCACCGTCCGATTTTCCCAGTTATACCTTTTGCTTTCAGTTTGTGGGCTGTTATACCATAGTCACATTTATCAAATGCCTTAGCAAAATCAGTGTAAATGACATCCACGTTTTTCTTTTCTTCTAGCGCTTTAAGAATTTTGTCATAGTGTTCCAAAAGTTGTGAGAGACATGATCTTCCCGCTCTGAACCCATGTTGACCGTTGTTGTGCAGTTCATTTGTCTCCATGAATGTTGAAATTTTTCTTCGCAGGACTCGTTCGAAAACTTTAATGATGTGAGAGGTTAGAGCTACCGGGCGGTAGTTTTTTGGTAGTGCTTTACTCCCTCCTTTATGCAGTGGGTCAATTATTGCGTTTTTCAAGCTATCTGGTATGTCACCAGTGTCTAGACTCCTTCTCCACATTATAGCCAGGGGTTTTGAGAGGTTTTCCTTACATTTCTTCATTAGGATCGAATTCCACGAGTCCGGGCCTGGTGCCGAGTGGGATGGCATGTTGGAAATGGCCTCTTCTATGTCTTTTGGACCGAAATCAATATCCAGCATCTGAGGGGTTTCCGTGGGGGAGGTTTCCATGAAAAAATATATTTTGGTCTCTGATGACTTTTGTTTCATCAGGCTCACTGAATGCCATTTCATACTGCCTGCTTAAGAGTTCACTCATTTCCTTTTTGTCCCCTGTGAAAGAGCCATCCCCTTTGCTCAGTGGGCCGATGTTTGATGTTGTTTTAGCCTTTTGTTTGGCGTATGAAAAGAAGTATTTGGAATTTTCCTTTATACCTGCAATAGCTTTCCTCTCTCTTCCATATGTTGTAGTTCATATGATATTCTTAGCCTTTGTTCAATTTCCACAATTTCTCTATCTATTTCGGCCTTTTGCCTATCCTGTAGATTTTGATGTGTGCGTCTTTGTGTGAGTAATTTTCTTCTTTTGTACAGCCTCCTCCTTTCCCGATCTTGTTTGCTTCTTCGTTTTGTTTGTCTTGCAGGTATATGGTGGCTACAGATTTGGGTCATGGTTTCTGTTATTAAGACTAGACATTCTGCTGGTGTCAGGTTATTCATTAAATCTTCCCAGTCTATTTCCTCCATTTCTTGATTTACCTCTTCCCACCTAATGTTTTTGGTATTGAAGTTAAATTTACTGAAGGGGCCGTTTTTTTTCTCGATTTTGAGGTTGTCTGTACACTTTCTAATGTTGTTTTGATCTCAATTAATTTATGATCTGAGTATGTTGTGTCCGATATGTTAATGCTGTGTACTAGAGAGTCATTGTTAGTGAAGACCAGGTCTAAGATATTGTTTTCCCGTGTGGGTTCAGCAATATGTTGGGTAAGACTAAAAAAATCGCAAAGTTCAAAAAGCTCTCTCGTATTTGCTTCTCCGATGTTGTTTGCCACTAACTGGTTTTCTAGTTGTCTCCATTTAATGTTTGGTAGGTTAAAGTCTCCTAGCCATATAATATTTGGTGTTGGGTTCCCCAGGGTTTCCACTTCTGATTTTATTTTGTTGAGCTGGGTTTTGAATTCTTCTCGGGATGAGTCTGGAGGCCTGTATGTAACAATAACTGCTAAATTTAGGGATTCTATTTTAACTCCAAGTATTTCCACCACTTCATTACTGTTATTTAGGAATTCAGTACATATCAGTGAGTCATGGATGTACAAGGCTACACCTCCATGTGATCTATGCGTTCTGTCCGCCCTATGTAGGTTGTAACCAGGAATCCATACCTCACTATCTTCCTGATCTTTAATGTGAGTTTCTGTGAGAGCCGTACATATAGCGTTTCCTTCTTCTAGCAGGCCCCTAATAAATGGTACTTTGTTCGTGGTTCTATTTTTTAGGCCTTGGATATTTGCAAACAAGATTGTGGAGATTGTTTGGAGTACTATGTGTACCTAATAGTCTTCGGGATGTATTTGCCACTCTTGGGAGGCCAGGAGGTGCTCGAGGTGTTCTATGTGCTTTTCCATCTCCCTCAGTCTCTTCATCTTTGTCTGCCCTTTCCCTCCTTGCCTTTTTCCTCTGTCTCGTCCTCGCATAGCTAGAGAGTTTTTTGGGCTACCATTCGTGTTAGGTCTAGCATATCTCCAAGTCCCTTTAATATGAAAAGCTGGGCATTTCATATTGTAGCAGGTCTTGTTCTCAAGTGATGTCTTGCAAAGGGATGGGTGGTGGTATTTGCAGGTTTCACCAAATCTACATTTTCCATGACTGGTTATGTTGTTGCAAATTTTGGGATGAGCAAATCTACATGACTTTCAATTATATTGGCCCTTTTGACCAAAGTAGCACCTTCTTTCCAGATAATATCTGCACACTGGTGTAGACAACCCCAGTAGGTGTGGCTGGGGCTGCGAGGGGTTATGTGGTGAGCTAAGTGTGGTTGTGGTTGATAGTGGGCTTGGTGTATGGGTGGGTGAGGCCTGCAGGGGGGTGGAGTTACGTGTCGGTTGTAGGTGGGCAGGTGATGAGCTATGCTGGGTCTGGGAGGGGGAGGTCTGGTAGTTGGGGGAAATAGTGGTGTGGTTTAGGGATGGTGTGGTGTTATGAGGTGGTGTAGAGGGGGGCTGGGTGTCATGATCTGCCGGGCTTAAGTAGGCAAATGGCAGAGGTGTGGAGGGGGGCGGGTCATGTGGGGAGGCGGGAGGCGGCGGCGGTGTGGTATTTGTGTATTTGTGTATGTGCCATGTATAGCTTTACGGCAGAGGGTCTAGGTGGCCTCTGGGTCACTTAATGTTTAGATGAAGAAAAGAGAGGGGGGGGGGGGGTGCAGTCAGTGTAACATAGGACACCCTACACCCCGCCAGAGGACGTGTGCGAAGCTTACGAGCTGTGATACAGGGTGTAGGTGCTGTGATTTTAAAGAATTTTCTGTAGTATTCATTACAGGAAATTGTGCTAACGTCCAATCATAGTTCAAAGACAATGCTTGTTGTAAATAGTTTTGGCTGTGAAGCAATATAATTTTAAGTAAATCTTAGTAGTTGCGGCCGCAGCTGGTACAGTATGTGTAATGTAAGTACCTCTTTACGGTATAATTTTCAAAATACAGTCAGCCCTCCATTTAACAGACTTTTAGGGAGGAAGCGAAGTCCGTTAAGTGCAAAAGTCCGTTAAGTGCAAATGACCTCTGAAAAGTGGTTAGGCCATAGCCTATTCATTAATAAAATGACAAAAATTCGTTTTTTCTTACCTTATTTACATACTATGGTACACAATGCTAATATAATTGCCCAATAATGTATATAATGCTTATTGTTTGGCATTATGAGTATTGTACATATCAGTAATGGGCGAAATTGTAAATAAACCCTATCCTGGAGACGCCATTTGCAATGTTTACATTTTGGCGTCCCTGTTCAGTCAAACAATACGGTGCAGTGTCTGTTTTGGTACGCAATACTGTAGCCTACTATTTTGGATACTACCAAAGTATTCATAGTTCGTAATATTTTATGGGATAAATATAAAGCAATATCAAAGTGTGTTTTATTTATTACAATAATACCCAATAATACAATAATATATTATGTGGATGCAAATTTGTAGCCTACGAAATAAAAAAACCGAAAAGGTGACAATATTGTTACTGTACCGAAAGTTCAGTGTACCGGATCGTTGTACCGTAGCGTCAGGCCAAAACGTAAACATTGCAAATGGCGTCTCCAGGATAGTTACAATTTCGCCCATTACTGATATGTACAATACTCATAATGCCAAACAATAAGCATTATATACATTATTGGGCAATTATATTAGCTTTGTGTACCATAGTGTTTAGTTTATATCATCATCATCATCATCATCTCCGACGCCTTGCTTCCCCCTGGGAAACCCCCACTAGAGGATGGCCATGACAGAAACGTCTCCAAGCTACTTTGTCAAGACATGCCTCCTTTGCCCGTGCCACAATGCCCCTTCCACTATGTGGGAGTTTTTCTTCAATATATTTTTCCACTTTCTTTTCCCATACCATAGGTGGTCTTCCACTACTAGCGGTTCCACTCACCTGACTCCCATATATCTTTCTTGGCATTCTGTCTTCATCCATTCTCTGAACATGACCATACCACCTCAAAGTACTTCTCTTTATCCAATCAACCACACCACAATCAATGCCCAAAGCCTGCTCTTCCATTCCAAAGGACTCGTACACTTCCCTATTACTTGGCCCATCTAGCCTATTCATGCCAGCTGCCATTCTGAAAAAGCTCATCTCCACAGCTCTTAGTTTGAAGAGGTCCTCGTCACTTGCCGTCCATGTCTCGCTTCCATACGAGAGTGTTGGGAGCAGCACACTGTTTCTCAGTGACTTTTTGACTTCCTGGCTAACCATTCTCCCTTTGAGAATACTATCAAGTTCTCCAATCACTTTTCTCCCTTGCATTTTTCTCTCTTTTATCTCACTCTCCATTTTACCATATTTGCATAGTACAGCTCCCAAATACTTGAAACTTTCAACCTCTTCTAATACTTCATTTTTCAATTTTATTTTACAACTTTTCTTGTGTTCTTTCTTGATTCTATATTTTTCCTTAAAATCTATAGTTTCATGCATTCTTCTCTCAAACACCATTACCTTACATTTCCCTACATTGACCTTTAACTTTCTCTTTTCACATACCCTGTCAAAGTCAGTGACCACTCTCTGAAGTTCTTCAGCATTTTCCGCCAACAGGACTGCATCGTCCGCATATAGGCATGTTAAAATCTTCCATGTTCTTCCCTCTGATTCCAGTCTAGCTCCCACACCCATTGATACAGCCCTACATTCCCTAATCACTCCATCCATGTATATATTGAACAACCAAGCTGACATGACACATCCCTGTTCTTACACCTACATTGACCTCAAAACTTTCACTTAACTTATCCCCTACCTTCACATTTGCCATTGCATTCCTATAAAAAGATTTTACTGCCATTAGCAACTTTCCTCCCACACCACATACTGTTAACACATCCCACAGGCCCTCCCAGTCTACTTTGTCGTAGGCTTTTTCCAAATCCATGAATGCTGCATAGAGTTTTCTGTTTTTGGCCAGATACTTCTCTACCAACAATCGCATTGAGGCTATCTGGTCAACGCAGCCCCTGCCCTTTCTGAAACCTCCCTGTTCCTCGCCTATTTTGTCATCCGTTATCTTCTGTAGCCTCTGTGTTACTACTCTTGCGTGTACCTTTCTAGGTATGCTAAGCAAGCTAATTCCCCTATAATTCTTACACTCTTCTTTACTACCCTTCCCTTTGTACAAGGGTACTATCACTGCTTTCCTCCAGTCCTCTGGTACACTTTCCTTTTCCCATGCTAATTTACATAACCTATGCATTATGTCAACAGCTTCTTCTCCTCCATATCTCAGCATTTCACCTGGGATGTTATCTACTCCAGCAGCTTTGCCCATTTTAAGTCTATTGATTGCTTCTTTTACTTCTTCTCTGTTTATCTGGCTTTCAACTACCCTGTTTATTCTACCTCTCTCCATTCCTATGGATGAGATCTTTGCCTTCCCCCTACTCTTTACAGCTAAGCTACTAAAATGATCTTTCCATACTTTCACCACACCATCACCCTCTACCACTTCCCCATTCATGTCCCTCATCCTACCACCTGAGACACTCTCAGTCTTCTTCCCTCTGGCTTCTTTCACAGCTCTGTAGTATGCTTTCCTGTCATTCAGAAACTGTTCACTAATCTTTCTCCCATATGCCTCATCTGTCTTCCTTTTAGCGTCTTGTATCGCCCTCTTCACTCTTTGTTTCAAATTTTTATATTCTTCTTTCCTCGCATCTCTAGTTTCTCTAGGTATATTCTTTTGCAGCATACTCTTTCTGAATTTCTAGTTTATATGTTACATCTGAGTGTGTGTAGACTCGATACCTGTGTGTAGACTCGATATGTCTAAAAATGTTGGTTGATATTAGGGGCCTAATTTACCAGCTGGAGTCCGTTAAATCCGAAATCCGTTAAATCGACGTCTGTTAAATGGAGCGTCGACTGTACAGTCAGGACCCCCAATTCGCGAGAATAGGGGTGACAGGAGGCATCGCGTATTGTGAATTCGGGTATTGTGGAACTAACTTTAAATGGGAATAATTAGATTGGGTGACATCTCTCAATTATGGCCTATTTTCGAAATTTTTGGCCCTATTTTCGACATTTTTGGCTCTACAGTACAGTCTATATCTTATATATAAGAAGAACAATGAATAAAAATATGAAACCTTACCTTAAAATTAGTAGTAGATAGGCTAGGACTAGGACTAGGACCGTAGGACTTCACGATTTTCTCCAACTTCTCCCTCCCTAACCAAATCGTACGAACAGTTTACTCTGACAAGCCTATTGCACAGTTTCCTACTCCTCTTTTCTTGCGAAACAACAATTTCACCTTCATTTTGTGGGTTATCTTCTTATATTGGCGTGGCATGGCGAAAAAAGTGGCAGGCACTACAAACGTTTGGTCACTCCGCACGGCTATGAGCGCTTGAGCGGGACTGTGGGAGGGAGGGAGGGAGGGTAAGCGGGAGGGAAGGCAGGCGTATGCCCGTCTTCTTCTTTTTTCAGAGCTACTCCTGGGCCTCGCGAAACGTAGACGTGCTCGCGTATCAAGCGGGAATAGCGGATTTGGCCCCTTCTTAGCTCTCGATTCGTGTATTGTGGTACCACCTCGCGTAATTAATGCTTAATTCTATCTATCTATCTATTGCCTGACGCCGCGATCCCCGAAGGGGTGGCCACGAACGAACCGCCCCCATGCACCTCTGTCCCCAGTCAGTCGACGCCCCTCCCCCCAACCAGCACCGCCTTCGTTCATGTAGTTCCTCACTCCATCCTTCCACCTCATATTCGGTCTACCTCTCCCCCTCTGTCCCTCCACCTCGCTCTCGTACACCCTCTTAGTCATTCTCTCACTTTCCATACGTTCCATATGGCCGAACCATCTCAAGTTGTCCTTTTCACACTTTCCAGCACATCTACCTCCACACCACACCTCCTTCTTACTTCCTCATTAGTCTGTCTATCCCTCCATGTAACTCCGCACGCACTCCTTAAGTAATTCATTTCCACTGCTCTCACTCTTGGTCTGAGTCTCTCAACCACGTCCATGCTTCGCTTCCGTAAGTCAGTGTCGGGATTACCACACTGTCATGCAAGGACTTCTTCACTTCCATACTGACCACCCTATTTCTTGTTACTGCTTTTAGCGTTCCTACAACCCTCTTCCCCTGTTGTACCCTCTCTCCCGCCACCTCTTCATCCATAGTCCCATCTTTACTCACACACTGCCCAGATACTTAAAAGAGTTGGATCTCCATAGCCTGACCGTTCAGCTTCACCTCACACTCTGTGACTTCACCCCTTTCGAAGACCATAACCTGCTCTTCCCCGTATTTACCTTCAAATTCCGTTTTTCGCACACTGTTCCAAATTCATTTACCAGACCCTGCAACTCCCATTCATTATCACTCATCAGACTGTATCATCCGCAAACAGCAGGATAGGTAGCTTCCACTCAATTCCCTCCCTTTTCAGCGATACACCAACATCCACTGCTCTTGACAGTATTTCTTCATAACTCCATCCATATATACAGTAAACAACCACGGGGACATCACACACCCTGATTCAAACCAACATTCAGGTCAAAGAACTCGCTCTGCTCACTCTCCACACGTACTGCCCGCCTTTGCACCCTCATACATGCTCTTCACTGCTTTCAGCAACTTGCCCTCTACTCCGTATATTCTAAGTACTTTCCACAAACCTTCTCTATCCACTCTGTCATAGGCCTTCTCCAAGTCCATAAAGGCAACATACACCTTTTGTTTCTTCTCCAGATACTTCTCCACAACACAATTCAGGGTAAAAATCTGATCTACACATCCTCTTCCCTTCCTAAAACCTCCCTGCTCGTCGCCTATCCATTTCTCCGTTCTCACTCTCACTCTCTCAATCACTACCCTACTGTATACCTTCCCTACTACGCTTAGAAGACATATTCCTCGGTGGTTACCACACACTCCTCTTTCCCTTTGCCCTTATATAGGGGGACTATTATGCCAGTCTTCCAGTCATCGGGTGCACTCCCCTTCTCCCATGCTAGTTTGCACATTTTCCATACCCATTCTATCACTATCTCACCACCATACCTCAACATTTCCCCACACACTCCATCTGTTTCCTGGTGCTTTCCCCAACTTCACTCTTTTCATGGCTTCCCACACTTCTGACCTCCTGATCCCCACCTCCTCCTCCACTACTTCTCTTCTTCTCCCTCCCATACCATATCCAGCTATGTTTGCTGGCTCTTCATTCCTTTCATTTAGCAACTCACTGAAGTACTCCCTCCATCTTTCGACTCTCTCTTGCTTCTCGGCTAGCATTCTCCCATTCTTATCTTTCACACCCTTACTGTTTCCCTTGCTACCTTCCCTAACTTTCTTGACTTCTTTCCAGAACAGTTTCTTACTCTCCCTCCATTTTACACTCAGATTCCTTCCAAATTCCTCATCTACTCTTCTCTTACTTTCCTTCACTACTCTCTTCACCACCCTCTTACTCTCCACGTACCTCGCTCGTTTCTGTCTCTCGGAATCTTCATTCCCTCTACTACCCAACCACTCTCTATATGCTTTCTTCTTTTCTTCCACAGCTATTCTTACCTCTTCTGTCCACCATGCTGTACCTTTCACTCCCCTCCCTCTTCTCCTCACTCCACACACCTCCTCACATGCTGCACAGATCTCATCCTTAAAACACCTTGCTCATCTCCTCCACTTCCTCCATAACTTCCAGGTCGAACCCACCTAGTCGTCTTTCCACTGCTCTCCTGTACTCCTCCCTGACTTCCTCCTCCTGCAACCTCTCCACCCTCCTCACCATTCCACCCTCCTCTCGCCTCCCTCCCGCTCTCCTCACCCACTTCTTTGTATCCTAACCTTAGCTACCACTACATAATGATCAGACAGACCCCTCCAATACCCCTATACACCCTAGCATCCATCACAGATTTCTTCATTCGTTCATCCACACATACATAATCAATCAATGACTTTCGTTCCACCACTGTCTTATCCTTCATCGTCAACATCCGTTTCCACGTGTACCTGTGGATCATTCTGTGTCGGAAGAGGGTGTTGGCTATCCACAGCCTCCTCCCCACACATACGTCCACAAGTGCACTACCATTCCCATTCACCTCTGATGGTACCCCCCACCCTCCCACCACTCCCTCAACTTTCCTATCACCCACCTTACCATTCATATCCCCAATCAGAATATTCTTTCGTTCTTGTCAAACTTCTCCAGGCATGCCTCCACATTCATCCAGAACTCCTCTTTCTTTCTTTCAAGTATATCCTCTGTCGGGCATACACGCATACAATCACCCACGTTTGTATTCCTACTTTCATTCTCACCCACACAATCCTTGAACCCACAGACCCATACTCTCTTACACATTCCTTCCATTTGCTACTTACAAACAAACATGCACCTTCTCTCGCTGTTCCTTCACTCACTCCAGCACACACACCCATTCCACACTCCCACTCTCTCACATCTGAACCTTTCCATTTGGTCTCTGTCATTCCACATACATCCAGCCTGGCATTCACTAACACTTCCAGAACCTCTCTCTCTTTTGTGCCATCATTCATGCCACTAACATTCCACGTAGCCATTCTCAGAATGTCCAAAGGCATGTCCTTAGTCGGTCGTGGTTCTTCAACGTTGGTTCCGTCCGCATCCGAGGCTGTTCGTTCGTTTTTCCTTGCTTAGATATTTTTTCCGGGTGGGGGTCGCAAGCCCACCGACCCAACCTCTTTAGTCGCCTCTTACGACACGCAGAAGGCATTAATGCTTAATTAATTAATGTTATTTTCGAGGGGTAACTCGTGTATTAGGGTTTTCGCGAATTGTGGAATCGTGTATTGGGGGTCCTGACTGTATATCCAAGAGTTAATGGGGTTTATATGTGCAAATGTAAACTTTGATGTTTTTTGTTTTTCACCACTTACTTTAAGTGGGGTGCCTTCTTAACTACCAGCTCTGTATACAGTGTCTCGGAGTTAACCCCTTTTTTGTCCAAGCAGGCTTCTTCGAAGCACGCTCCTGGTTGTCACCTTTTTTGTATATTTTTATGCTGTATAAAGTATTATGCACACAAATATATCTTTTTTACAAAGTATGAATACTATGGGTGTTTGATTATCTGCTTTTGCTAGAGTTATGATATGATTACGAATGTCCCCCTCCAGTCTTAGATATCAGGCATAATCGTCAATGATGGAGGGGCCACTAATAATTATAGGTTGACTCCTGTAAGGAGATAAAGAAAACCTAATATTTAGTAGTGGCCCCGTAATCATTGACGACTGGGCCCGACATCCCCTTCCCCCGTTGATGTATTAAGGATTTTGGTTTACTTGATATGTCAGTGAAGGAAGAATGACGCCTGAAGTCAGCGTCTGGTTAAAGATCCACACATGTACATCCACGAAGTTATGGAAAGCTTATGAATAGTTATTCTTATTTTCTTTTAATTTGTTATTTTTTACGAAGTTTTTTCGTAGTGAGTACCCAATTTCATAATGACGAACCATGAGTGAGGTTGCGTGCGCTCATGATGAAGGCTCCTCAATTTTTTATGCTCTGCGCGGTAGATTCAAACTACGGTAAATGAGTGTTTGAAGAGGGTGCCTTATGTAATAGGCATAATCGTCAATGATTACGGGGCCACTACTAAATTATAGGTTTGACTCCTGTAAGGAGAGAAAGAAAACCTAATATTTAGTAGTGGCCCCGTAATCATTGACGAACATGCCTATTACATAAGGCATCCTCTTCAAACACTAATCCGCCGTAGTTTGAATCTACCGCGCAGAGCATTTAAAAACTGAGGAGCCTTCATCATGAGCGCACACGACCTCACTCATGGCTTCAGTCATTTCATGGATAATTTTAGATAATCTTTCCATCATATCGTGGATGTACTTGTGTGGACTTCTGACCAGACGCTGAATCAGGCGTCATTCCTCCTTCACTGACATATCAAGTAAACCAAAATCCTTAATACATCAACGATGTATCCATCGGGTCCATGACATGAGGTCCATGACATGATTGAGTGCAATGTTTCCCTCTTCGCCCAGACCGCTAGTAAGGTGTGGATTAATTTTGGTATGGGCCATAATTTTCCCGCCGGTAAGAGTGGGAAATATTTGTTGCCTTCCAATATTAATCGTTTTACTTTCAACCGGCCCAACTTGACAGTTAGCTGAATCCAGTTGAGAGAGCCGACCAGAGACTCCCAGACTCTTCGTGTCGTAGTCAGACTGTGAAGAAACCTGAACAGTTTCCTGCGAAACCTGTTGCGATTGTCCACACTCTGACTCAGAGTGAGAGCGGCGGTGTCCCAGACCAGCCCTATCCACTGAATTACTCTTGAGGGAACAAGGTTTGACTTTACCAGATTTACCTTGAAGCCTAGAGTTTTGACATGATTTAAAATGATATTGACATGTTTTATGCATAATTGTTGTGTCTCTGCCACCACCAGCCAGTCGTCTAGATACCACAACACTCTGATTCCCTGTTTTAACAATGGCATCAGGGCTTGCCGGACTAGTTTCGTGAATAATCGAGGTGCTAGGTTCAAACCGAACGGCATCCTCTGAAAAACAAAATTTTGGTGCCTGATCCTCAAGGCCAGAAACCTTTGAAATCTTTTGTTGACCAACACGTGCCAATAGGCGTCTGTCAGGTCTAGGGAACACATCCAGCCACCCGGCGGAAGTGTTAGCCTGATTTGATGAACTGTTAACATTCTGAAAGACTCGTTGTAAATGTGAAGATTCAGATACGACAGGTCTACGACCGGCCTCATCTGAACACTGTCCCGTTTGGGAACCAAAACAGTTTTGACGTGAATACAGGGTAATCTGGAGGTACCGGGATGATGACATTCTTGGCAATCATCTCCTGGACCAGCAACTCCACCTCTAATGAAACACAATTTGCCGTTGTCGGCTGACGTAAGCGAGGTCGCCGGAGCCACTGCCAAGTGATGCCTTTGCGTGCCACCATCCGTGCCCAGGTTTTTAACGGCCATGCTTGGTGACACGTTCGGAACGACCCAGTTAGCAGACAAGGGTTCGCCGGCTGTACTTCCCTCGGTTCCTCCGGCTCTAAGATAGGCACTGGGAGTGAGAAAGACTTTAGTTTTTTGATGGTGGGTTTGGTGGTGTTGGACGCTTCGCCGGCTGGCTGGTGTGGGCCGAAGACTGGCCCTGCCCCGGCTTATACTGGCCGCGTCCCCTCTGTCCTGAAAACCCTCTCTGTCTATGCCTGAAACTGACCCAGGGGGGATTGGGAGGACTTAGGCGGAAGAAACGGCTTAGAACCCCCTGGCTGAGCTTTAGTAGGAGGCTTAGGTTTGGGGAAGTTAAATGCGGGTTTCTTAGCCTGTGCGGGACTGTGCTTCACGGCCTGTGCCATGTTAAACACTGTTCGCCATACATCAGGGGACATTAAAGAAGGTGTAAGTACTGGGGACATTACCACCTGGTTAGCAATGCGATCAGGCAGCTTGCGAACTAATGACATCCTAAGATCCTGTCGTGCTCGCACCGCCTCAAGTAAGGCTGTGCGTATGTCACCTAAGGATTGAATTGACGACTGAAGAATCAGACGCCGGGATAATTCAACTGATCTTCGAGCATCCGCGTCTGCGATTGCCTGAGTAGACCTGAGTAAAGACTTAGCCACCTGTTGAGAAACTATGTACTGTGAAAACAGGCGGAAAGCTTTTCCCCTTAGCCTAAATTCTCTGTCTAGGTGAGAAGGGGTAGGGGTAATGAATGGTTCCTTTAGTTCACAAAGATTAATCTTAGGGGCAGCTAAAAAAAGAAAATAAAGCTGACGGAACTCCGCCGGCAGAACCTACCGGCATTGAGAACCATGAATGTGTATCCTGAGGGATCTGGTGGGAAGATTTAGAAGTGAAAGTGGTTGCAAAGTTTTGAGCCTCTACCTCCCAATCCACCCAAGGTCCTGGTCCCAACTGTCCCACCTTCAACACTGGATTAGCTGTCTCGTCTGTGACGGTCTGTAAATCTAGTTCAGGAGTAATAGCCGACAGAGCCTTAATATCATTAAACCCATCCAGCTTAGACCAGTCTGAAAAAAGTTTTGAAGCTGAGGCAGGGGGTTAAAGCAGGCTTAGATGCATAAACAAAATAATCCTGATGATAATAACTAGGTATAGCCTTGATATTTACGTCCAAAACATTACCCAAGGCATCCAATGCCCTTAATTTCTTAGACTTATTTCCCTGGATAAACCACTCACGTGGTACCGGGAGTTCCCCTGACAAGGTAGGCTGGGCAAGCTCTGGCTTAGAGGGGTTCAAAGGGACCCATGACTCGTCTGGCCCATAAAGCAGGGGCATAGCTACTTTTCTAAGAGGCGCTTTGTCTAGAGGGGGTGGATTAACATCCGTAATGACCCTGACATTTGACGTAGTGAATGCCGCCGTAGCTGGCTTAGAGCTCCCTGCCGGTGACAGAGTAGGAGGGTTAGGAATCTTAGATAAATCGATTGACGTTATCAGAGGCCGTACCGCAGAACCTGTCAAGGGAGCCCCCAAGTCCATTGTGGGGTTTTCTCGTTGTTGATTAAAGAATTTTGATAGAGCATGAGTAAGTAACCCATCAATTTCTTGTGCTGTAACAAACTGGTTAGGTGCAGAACTTTCAGGTGAATTAGTATTATCATGGGCGGCGTCCAGGCCTGAGCCTGACCCTTGTCCTTCCCTATCTGAAATTAATGACACTTCATCTTGTTCCTCCCGATCCTCCTGAGAAGACCCCGCCGAGGCAGGGGCACCTTGTTTCCAAGATAAATCAGGGATAGAGGATGGGGTCGCCGCGTCCCTGTGGACATCGGCTACTGTGTGACTCGTATGAGTCGGACGTGGATGGTCAGACCCTGGCTGAGCAAACCGCCAAACACCGAGGCTCTGGCCTACGCTCTCTTGAGAGTCTGAAACATTCTCAATTATTGAATATCCTGAACTTTCCATTTCTAGGGTTAAAATATCAATAGGTAAATCTTGTTTAGGGACAGGCGCTTCACTATACTCTGAGGCTGTAACAGAAACATTGTCAGGTGTAGAGGTACGATGAGATGCACTAGACTTAGTAGAATGTCGAGAGGACTTCTTATGGGAATCCTTTTTGGAGGATTTGTGGCTACGGTGTGACCGCGAACTAGACCTAGGTTTGGAAGAATCACCACCATGGCCACTGGGGGAAGCTTCAGTCTTGCACTTCTTCTAGCCGGGGAAGAGGCCCGACTTGAAGACCGTTGTCTGAGGGGTGACCTTGACCTCGATCTCGCCTGCGACGAGGAGGTGGCTGCCGGGGGAGTAGGCTCTCTCGGGCGTTTAAACGTATCCACAGACGATACAGAACCCTGGCTAGTCTCTGTCGGCTTAAAACCCCTTACTCTAGAGGTACGTTTAGGGGGAGGGTGCTCTGACAGCAACTTATCCCAAAGTGGGACGTTGTCACATTGAAGTGACTTATGTGCGACAATGGTAGTGTAGGCCGACATTTGTTGTCTGACCTCTCTCAACGCTACCGCCGCGGTCTTGTCATTGTCACACAGGACTTTATTGGCTAATTGGGAGCAAAATGAACAATTAAGTGTAACCCAGAGACCCCTTGAACGGTCTAGACATCTAACACACCTTATGCAAAGGGTATGCGCAAAAATTGGGATACCCGCGCAAGTAGGGGTAATGCACAGGGCAAAAACTGGGGCCACATTAGCCATGACAGAGACTGGTGTGAGGAACTACCGCCGGGTCTGTATTGGTCCGCCGGAGCTCAGCTCTGGAAAAATAAAGAAAAATTTCCAGGAATTAATGCTCATAAGGTTAACCCAAGTGTTCGCATACAAGTGTTAATAACCCGCCGGGTAACGGGATGCAAAGACACAGCTAACACATCTCGCCACGCGGCTGGGTGTAAAGAGGCTAAACAAATCTTCTTAGCTAAAGAACATGAAGAATACCCTCTGATATAATGGTCCAGTATGGCACTTATAGTCTGTAGGAGGTGGTGACTGTCTCAAGATTCAATTTTGTAACAAAGCCCCCCTCATAAAGACGCCGGCCCTTGAAATATTTTAGTAGAATAGCCCAGGGCAGGAATATACGAGATCTGATTTTTTAACGAATTGTCCCAAACGATCGTCGTAAAAATAGAAGGCGGCGATACTGAAAGTATCACCCAATTAAGGTTAATCGAAATTGAATTTGTTTATAAATTCCTTAGTTCCTTTACTTAGGGGCACCTGCCGGGTGTGGAAATCGATTTGGTTAAACCTCACTGAACCTTCAATTGCCGTAAGAGTAAAGGCAGCGATACACAGAGTATCACTCAAATGGATTGGTTAACTATAAGAGACCTAAGTCGTTTTATCCCACCCTGCTCAGGTGCACCCGCCGGGTGAGAAGTCTAAAAGTTAACCCCACAAGTTCCTGACCCCACTTCTTTGAAAAGATCGCCGGGGAGGAACGCCTAAACAACAGCTAGGTTTTCCATGTGGTTGTCGTAAACCAGGTAGAAAAACCTATAAAAACGAGTGTTCTCAAGAACGTCGTTTCTTTATATATAACTAAATATATATGTAAGGATGGGTACAGCCATCCCGCCGGGAATTTTAAAGGAGGCCTGAAACCAGGCACCCACAGAGACGCAGTCCTGGAGAGCCACAGACACCTCCCCTCGCCGGGGAACCAGCCAGAGTTAAAAACCACGTGTGGCCCAACACTGCTCATCGGTCAGGATTTTTCATGGTGAAACCGAGAAAAACCCGCCGGAAGGCAAACCCCACCCAGAACAGACACCATCTGAACAATACGACACGAGGAGAGACACGCACGACTAACCAAGGTCACAACATAATCCGTGGAATTAGCCAATACACAACTAAACCAGGAAAGCAATATAGTCCGAGGAATTAGCCAATACACAACTAAAACCCGGATACACATGACACAGTAGGGCATATTTAAAAATAAATAATAACACTAGACATGTGGCAAAGCTACGAGCGGCTGGCTAGGCCTAGGTAGACGGCATGAAAATAGTTGAAATATAAACACACACTGGAATATCACAACAGGAACCACCGCCAACACACCACCGAAGCGATAACTTCCCAACCCCGGGAAGCCTGACACGGACCCAGAAAAAACTTCACTAAGTGAAGAAAAATACGCTGGGAACGTCAGCAAACACACAGCTTACCTCATCAGAAGGATAAAAGGCAGCAATAATTAACGCGTAATGAAAGCCGCCTGCATCACCAACTAACCCAACTGTGAAAAGTTCACGTGTCCACAACAGGACCACGAGGGTACATCCGAAATAGATGCCCCATACATACGACCCAAAATACATTGCACTGCGGCCAACCAGCCCAGGACACTCCTGCTACGCCTATCCTAACCTTACTCGATACATCCCAGAGTAAACAAATGAGAAAAAACTCACTAGGGACGCCACGAATGCGGAACCAGTGGAGCCTGAAAGGTACGTCCGGGCAGGCTGAGCGCAGAGCAAAGAAGGAGGAATGACGCCTGATTCAGCGTCTGGTCAGAAATCCACACAAGTACATCCACGATATGATGGAAAGCTTATTGGATAGTTATTCTTATTTTCTTTTTGTTTTTATTTTTTACGAAGTTTTTTCGTAGTGAGAACCCAATTCATAATGACTGAAGCCATGAGTGAGGTCGCGTGCGCTCATGATGAAGGCTCCTCAGTTTTTAAATGCTCTGCGCGGTAGATTCAAACTACGGCGGATTAGTGTTTGAAGAGGATGCCTTATGTAATAGGCATGTTCGTCAATGATGGAGGGGCCACTAATAAATATTAGGTTTTCTTTATCTCCTTACAGGAGTCAAACCTATAATTATGTCATTGTTCATCTCGTGGGGTTCTTGGGTATCCTCAGGAGGTACTGTATCTTGGTCTGCCTCGCATGTACTGTATCCAACAAGGTTTAGATCTGCCGGAGACGGATCTAGCTGATCTGCCGGGTGCGAAGACGGCTGGCTGTATGAGTAGTCTCTTGGTTTATGTATTTCAGCCTTAGTACTTATCTTGATCATTTGAGGGTGAATTAATTCGGAAGGAGTAGGTAAGGGAGTTGATACAAACTGTTGTTCCAAAGAGTCCACCCATTTTTCTAGGGATAATGGAGAAGGATTGACCTCCTCAGAACTTGGCTTAGTCAAGGGGGTGGAAGTTTTTTTTTTAGCATGGGATTTGCTTGTTTCTTTATATTTTTTTCTGGAAGAGTGAGGGCTGACTGACCTCTCTCTTTTCCTGCTAGATCCAGACCTTCTCCTGTCCGATGATGAGGAAGAGCTACGGGTTTTTGACACGGATATCTCAAAGAAGCTTACATACTTTGGATCTGTAATATCTGAAGATTTTTTCAGGGTACCTGCAATGTAAGATTTTACTGACAACCACACCGCTATTAATATTTGTTTGCATGTGACTGAGGCTAGAAAAGTATGTGGATCATGGAACTTAGATACATAATAACTACACTTCTCACACACTTTAGGGTTCCACATAGCATTTGTCCTATTGATACACTTAGCGTGATAGGGGCAGAGTTTATGAGCTGTGAGGGCTAATGTTGTACAATCCTTGTGCGAGCACAGGGTAAAGTCCTCGGGTGGGTCGATTTCTTAGACCGTGATTCTGTCCATCTTGGGTGATGTGGGTTCCGGGGAGGGGAACCCTATGAAGGAGAAGTCGTCTTCCAGGTTGAGGACTTCTATAGACCAAACCCTTATACTTCTTCTACGGTTGTATATGGGTCCTGAAGAAAGGGAAGAAAAGAAACAATGGGGTTCTTTTAGAGAGGGCAAGAAAAACTTGTATTTGTTCCCTGTAAATTAATTAGAATTGTGTAATTATCCCTGTAAATTAATTAATTACATAATTAGTGGGAATACACTTAGCCGGTGAACCGAAAACGTCTAGAGTTTTGACAAGTGAACTCACCTTAGAAGTACCGGTTTGTTAGTTGAGTGAAGGGAGCAACAGGTGATATGGTCAGGTCTACGAAGGACTTGAAGTCTGGAATACTGTTCAGCTCCTGTTGTGGTATCCCTTGGTCGGGAGGGGTCTCATCGTTGTTCAGATTCCTCCTTGGTAATGCCAAGGCGCCTGAGCCTGTGAATCATACCAAGGAGTCAATGTTGCATAATGAGATGTAAGTCGTTCTTATTCGTTCTACAGCACTTGACTAGGGCCAAGTTAAGGGTCTAGCCTTGTATTGTTTACTTTAAGTTAAACTGGTTAGATAGAACATACTTATTTAAGCTCTCGTATTTTTCTTAAGTCTGACGTTATGTTAATTATTATTTAACATGGTCTGACTTCTTTATTATAGTATGACCTAACCCAGAGTACCCGTAATAATTTTGATTTAATTCTTATATTTCCAAAGGAATTTTGTTGTAATATTATAGGTTTGACTCCTGTAAGGAGATAAAGAAAACCTAATATTTAGTAGTGGCCCCGTAATCATTGACGAACATGCCTATTACATAAGGCACCCTCTTCAAACACTCATCCGCCGTAGTTTGAATCTACCGCGCAGAGCATAAAAAATTGAGGAGCCTTCATCATGAGCGCACGCAACCTCACTCATGGCTTCAGTCATTATGAATTGGGTTCTCACTACGAAAAAACTTCGTAAAAAATAAAAACAAAAACAAAATAAGAATAACTATTCAATAAGCTTTCCATAATATCGTGGATGTACTTGTGTGGATCTTTGACCAGACGCTGACTCGGGCGTCATTCCTCCTTCTCTGCTCTGCGCTCAGCCTGCCCGGACGTGTCTCCCCACGCTCCGCTGGTTCCGCATTTGTTGCGTCCCTAGTGAGTTTTTTCTCATTTGTTTACTCCGGGATGTATCGAGTAAGGTTAGGATATGCGTAGCAGGAGTGTCCTGGGCTAGTTGCCCACAGTGCAGTGTATTTTGGGTCGTGTGTTTGGGGCATCTATTTCGGGTGTACCCTCGTGGTCCTGTTGTGGACATGTGAACTTTTTCACGGTTAGCTAGCTTTGTGATGCAGGCGGCTTTCATTACGCGTTATTATTGCTTCCTTGATGAAGGCTCCTCAAATTTGTTATGCTCTGCGCGGTATATTCAAACTACGGCGGATGAGTGTTTGAAGAGGGTGCCTTATGTAATAGGCATGTTCGTCAATGATGGAGGGGCCACTAATAAATATGCTGTTGTCTTGACAGTCGACGGAGTACTCGGTAAACTGGCTTACTGGTGCCCGGCCGTTTTTATGGCTTTATGTTACAACCCGGTCATATTGGCTCCCGGATACGTTATTATTTTGATGGCTGTCAGAGTCACCCGCAATGGCCTATATCGTAACACCCGGGTCTGTCCTAGTCTAGACAGTTGTTAGAGTACCTGGCCCATAGACTGTTGGTACCCGGCCGGGTGTTGTGGGTTTTAATACCGCCCGGTATTATAATGTGTAGGTAGTTGGCCGTAGTTTAAATTACTCGGGTTTGACTTTGTATTTGTATGGTAGTATTGTCTCACCCGCCCGTCTGGGTACCCGGGACTGTCGCCATACCCGGGCCTTGGTGCCCGGGCCTTATTAAGATAAGGCCCAGGTTACCCGGGGACTTGAGGGTGTATGGTATTATAATGTCACCCGCCTTCTGGGTACCCGTGACTTTCAGGTAGTCCTGGTACCCGGGCCTTATTGAGATAAGGCCTAGGGCACCCGGTGGTTTTGAGGGTGTATGGTATTATAATGTTGCCCGCCTAATTGGGTACACGGGAGTGCCTCCATACTCAGCAGTCCTGGTACCCGGGCTTTGGTACCCGGGCCTTATTGATAGAAGGCCTAGGGAACCCGGGGACTTGAGGGTGTATGGTATTATAATGTCAACCGCCTCTGGGTACCCGTGACTTTCTGGTGGTCCTGGTACCCGGGCCTATTGAGATAGGGCCTAGGGTACCTGGGGATTTGGAAAATTCTCCACTTGCCAGATTATTTTATGCACTCGTCAGAGTAGGCCTCTCGGGCTTGAGTGTTAAATGGCGAATATTGTGTGTCTTTGTACATGATTCTTACATCGTTCTGTGAGGTAAGACTGGGATATATTCAAATGTGATATTATTATGGGTATTCATTGGTTGTAGGTCAACTTGAAACCCTTGCAAATAATTATATACGAGTGCTTAGATGAGCAGTACAAAGTAGGTTAGCATTTGCTGGTTATATGAAAATAATGCCATATAAAAAGTCTAGAAGGCAAATATATATGCTGAGGCACTCGTGATGTATTCACATTTTTAAAGGAAAACCTGGAGGTTAATACTGAAAGTATTATAGTTTTGTGGTGTGAAGCATTTAATGTAAGTAGGTTAAAAGTAATCTACAGTCTGACCTGCCAATACGCGAGCTTTTAATACACGATTCACCTTATACGCGAGGAGGGGGTCGAATCATACCCAAACTTTCAAAACGCGTGATGTACCTTTAAAACGCGAATCCGGGCCCGATATAAGGGCAATTCCGGGGAGTTCAGCTAATACGCGAGGCCCCCCACCATTCCGCGCCAGTTACGTAGGCACACAGGGCATTGTGGGATACGCCAGTCTACCCTCAGTCCACGCTCGCGCAACAGCTGTCTGACTCGTGTTGGACATTTACTGTTAATTTTAAGGTGAGTTTATTATTATTGTTATATTTTCTTATGATTTGGATGTTTATGTATACGATTGAGTATGTACCTTTTGTTGGCAATTGTACGGAGATAAATAGGCCTAAAGTAGACAACTTGGAGTTCAGTGCCGCCGCCATATACGATTTATTACCATATAATCACTTCTATTTGCTAAATACCGCGAATTTTTGCCCATTCCGACGACCCTCGAGTACTCGCCCATATTCTACGCGTATTGGCACAAGCCAGGACTGTACATTTGGTTTTCAAGGAATTTTGATCCTAAATAAAAAGTTTATGGTGGTATGAAAAGTATTTCTATGGGCCAGGGCCGTTACTTGTCATAGACAATTACAGATAGTATGAAAAATGAAACTCACATATAAAATTCAAAAATGAAGGGGAATAACCTATCGAGTGTCACAATGTTAAAACCTAATAACTATTACAGAAACAAAAAAACAATAGCATAAAGAGCCGACGGTTCGTATTGATACCAAAACCAAAGGAATAAAACACATGAATGTGGGGCTTCATGGTGAACAAGTGAAATTGGCTATTAGGGGTCACGGAGTGGCGGCCAGCCAGACTGAAGGCTATGACTTTACCAGGATTTACAAATTGGGAAATTAGTACCATATCAAAACATTCATAAACGCGAAGATACGACTGTCAAAGCGGCAAAAAGACTCGCTATGGACCAAAACTGAC
>JAVRFV010000374.1:0-62522 GCA_032716605.1 Paralithodes platypus
CGTCAGATATCAATTTACACAGGAATAGGCTACTTGCAACATCTAATATATATATATATATATATATATATGGTTCCTGAATGTTCATCGTTGACCTATTTAAGTGTTTATATTTACCATCAAATTGCAGTTTTGATTGCCATATTATTTCAACTTCATTGCCTATAATTATACCCAAAAACTTTGGCTATTGAAACCAACTATTGGAAGATTCCTTTCAGATTAGGAAGGGTATTTAGGTATATACGGTTAATTGGGTCAGATTTTACTCATTTAGCTCCCACAGGTCCTTCATCAACTGTATAAAATCGCCTAATGATAGCCAGAATAAAATTTTAAAAGGCGTCATAATACGCAAGGGGTTAATTGGTAAAAAATACAGGTTCACTAATTTTTGTGGGAGATTGGATTTAGCAGAAGACACAGTCGTAGTTATGCATGGACCCTCAAACCAGTGTGACACGAGCTCTTTCTTTGCCAATGGTTTCGGGCAATTGTTGTCTGGCAGCTTCAAAATGTAAGTTGTATGAACATTCAGCCATCTAACATTGTCTACCAACAGCATAGTTTCTGATTCCATTGTGAGAGAGCCCCCCCAAAAAAAATATTCGAAAACAAAATTGCTTTAAAAAAACGAAAAAACGCTCGTGTGACACCAGGTATTTTGAAGCCAGTGTCACACGAACGCGTTTCCTGGCATTTTGTTAGGAATATTTTTTGTTCTCGTAATACTCAGAGGCTAGTTTGCATTGGAATCGGACACTAGACTGAAGGTAGGTTGGCTTAGGTATCTGAATTTCGATAAATACTTTACTTTTGAAACTGCTAGACTACAATTGCCCGTAACAATTGACGAACAGTTTGCTCTTGTGACCCTCTCGTGTTTATAGCGGCTTCATAAGTAGTATATTTTCTAATATAATAGGTTTGGTTAGGTTAGGGTTATCTATATGAAAAAAACACAAATATACCCAAGAGCTTTGATTACATTTTGGAACCACAATTGGTCAACGAACTGTTTTGAGTTCGGACGCGAGCATTAATACCAATGCAATATTATAATAATTAATAAAATAAAATAATGCAATACTTTAACATATTCCAGATCCTTCATATATTGACTTTAGAGGTTCGGAAATTGAGTGTAACCTAATTAGTGTTTTCGACTGCACATACCGACAGACACAAGTTCTGCATGGCTCCTCCTTGCAAAAAGACCCCGTGCAAATGTCGGCTCCTTTTGTAGTTTGTTTTTCTTTGCTAAGAGTTGTTCTTTGTTAAGCTCTTGTGCTCCGGGCTTGAGAAAAAAATGCAAGTCGTCTAAAGTTAGAGTGAGGAGGCTTGCTTAAAAATATACAAAAGTAGCGACGAATTTTTCCATGAGTGTTTTCTCCTTGCTCGCTTTTTTCTTAGGGGATTGAAGGTGGTGACACATGAGCGATTTCTGCAGATATTTTCGGTGAGCTTATCATTCGTTTTGGGATGTTTTTGCATTTTCACAGCGAACACAACTTAGCTTATATTATTTCAAGAGACTGGAATATTATCAACTTTTAATTGCGAAGTTGTCAGATCAATATTGCACGAAAATATTGCTGGAAAAGTGTTCGTATGACACCGGCTTAAGCCAAGATGGAAGTAAAAGCCTCTTATGAACTTTTACGCAAATAGTTGCAAATTTGCAGCCTTTAGAGAATGGAAGTGGCTCAGAAGATGCCAGGAAACAGAATATTAACCCCTTGAGGATAATGACGCGTGATGACAGTATACTCTGGCAATTATTAGGCGATTGTATTCAGATTAGGAAGGGTATATGGAAGTCAGAGGGTTAATTGAGGTAGTCTTTATCCTTTTGATGCCCACATATCCTTCTTGAGTGGCAATTATTAGGGTGAATAGACGTCTGCGGAGCAAAGAAAAAACGTTCCATTGATAAGATAAACTAACGGTAATAGTATTGGTTGGGTTTGCACTAGAAATCCTTAAAATCCTTAACATTGACAGACATAGGGCGAAAGTTCTTAAAAACGCCAAAATAATGGGGTGAACTTATTAAAATATCAAAAGCAATGGGGCTAAACATGAGGGAGAAAAGGGTCCAGAAAAAAATATCCCTCAAGTGGAAATCTCCCCTTAAATCGTAGCGTATCTAATGCGTCGAACTAAAATACATAACTCCTCATAAGTACTAGAAGTGTGTGTACTTCAGTGTCTTTGTCTGTAGGTATGCATGAGGGTAAGTACGGTAGTCAGTCAGTCAGTCAGTAGCCACACCTTACTCCCACAGGGGGTAGGGAAGATCAGCAAAATACTCGAAAAAGTACAAAGAGGTGACAGGAGAAGAACACATACACCAGTACAGCATCTATCATTATATTAAACAATGTTATGAGTTATGTAATGCTTATTATATAATAAATATAGATATGTAAGTGCCAGTACTGTGGATAATGTATAGAATAGTTATGTACACACACACACACACACACACACACACACACACACACACACACACACACACACACACACACACACACACACACACACACACACACACACACACACACACACACACACACACACGGTCACAGTGGCCGAGCGCACTAAGTCACCATACTCTACTAGCTTGACCCAGGTAGCGCGGGTTCGATCCCAGCTACCTGCCGGTGAGTTTCTGTCAACACTTTCCGGGTTGTGGAGGATAGGTGTGGATGCGCCACCTCTGGGTTCCACCTGGTTCCATGCCCACATCCTACTCCTTCTGGGAGTATGTTAGGCGCCCTTGTGGCAGCCAGAGTAAAATCTATTGACTACTTAGGATAAGTTAGATTAATGAATTGTGTATTTTCAGCCTCATTGGCTGCCGGCTCGAAATCAATCGATTATTATTATTATTATTATTATTATTATTATTATTACACACATACACACCCACACACACACACACACACACACACATATATATATATATATATAAAATACTGTATATATGCAGTACTGTATACACTATTGTCATTTCATAATATATTTAATTAAAATACACACAATATACAGAACATACAGTAAGCCTTTACACCGTACATATCTGACATTAACCCTCTCCGACATATGACGCGATTTTTAGCCTATTGGGGATACTTTAAAGCCTTTGTTACCATCAGGGGTATTTAGAAACCTTTAGTTTAGTTACTTCAACCTCTGCAGTTGTCTTTGAGTTAGCTGTGGGCAGAAAAGTAATTTTGGGAGGTAATTATAAGAGTGAGAGAACTCTATGTCTTATTGCTAATCTGGCAACCTCTGCGTCATAAATACGTGAAAGGGTTAATAACATAAGCCCGTTGTACCAGCAAAATAATAAAACATTAGGCTAGTATCTTCCAGCACACACACTCTCACTTTCCCCCAGAGGCTGGGGTGATGGAGAAGGTTAAATAATATTGTAGGTGGTATTCATATTCTTCCTTCTGGCACTATCCCATTAAGGGGGAAGGGGCATATTTATTTTTGCTCATGTATTTATATATTTATATTTGTTTCTATTTCCTACCTAGACCTCCATCAAGCTTAAGAACACCCCGCAAGACCCTCCTTCAAGATAATGTTTCACATTTCTCGATAGAGAAATGTCCCGGCCGAAGGCCAATTTCTCTAAAATAACAGGCTCGCTATCGCTTGCCAGGAAAAAATCGACACCTAAATAACACGAAAACTCTTAATATTGGCAAGGAAATGGGGCGAAATATCTTAACATCGCCAAACTAATGAGCCGAACGTCCTAAAATCTGAAAACTAATGGGGCTAAACACGAGGAAGAAGGGGGACCTGAAAATCGATTCATCTCCCCTTAAACCATTCTCTCAGAGCGTCTATACCTTTGCTCTCGGTTGCTATGGTTACGGGAAAAGTATACGGCTCTGTTTATAAAGCTCGTCCGGCTTAGCTTGATCAGTTATCCCCTGTTCCAAATAAGTAGGTTAACATTCTTGAATATCAACCTGTATAACTCACACATTCCTAGATTGAAACTGCGCAGCTTGTGGCTCTGTACAGGGGCACAGTGCGTCCTTGTATTGAGTATTGTTCACATGTGTGGGGAGGATCTTCTCACACCGCACTCCCAGACAAAGTAGAAAGGAAAGCCTTTCGTATCATTAACTCCTGTACTCACCAACTCTCTGCATATATATCTCCCTTCGCCGCAATGTTGCATCTCTCTCGCTATTCTATCGCTACTACAATAAGCAGTGTTCCTCAGAGCTTTCCCAGTGTATGCCACCTCCTCTACGTAGGGTACGTAGTACTAATCTTGCAACACAATCCCACCCCTGCTCTGTGCAACTCTCCAACCCAGAAGTGAAACGCTATTCTCAGTCTTTCCTCTATTCAACTGCTGAGCTCTGGAACTCTCTCCCAGAATCAGTCTTTCGCTCTTCCTATGACCTAAATTGCTTCAAACTCCGTGTGTCCAGGCATTTTAGCTCGAACGTCCCTTGATTTTGGCCCTGCCACTCTTTCAACTCTGGGGTAGGCACTCGCTACAGGCAGTTCTGCCTTTTGTCTCTTTCATTAACATAAAAAACAAAATATGCTGTATATATAATGAATTGCTGGAATCTTGTAAATATTGTATTCAAAACATACAACACCAGCATTGCTGAAAAATATACGCTGGGAGAAGTAATTGTCTGATTCCACAAACATGTGTATCATTCTGTTGGTGTCTTAGTAAATAATACGTTTAAATACGATAAATTTATACAATGTTTGCATATTATCTATATGGCATGCTACGTAGCACAGCATCACTTTCAGATAAAAAATTATATATGCATATGCTTGTAATTATATGTATCCAAAAGAGAATCGTTCAAACACACACACACACACACGCACCCATATGCTCAGAGAGAGAGAGAGAGAGAGAGAGAGAGAGAGAGAGAGAGAGAGAGAGAGAGAGAGAGAGAGAGAGAGAGAGAGAATAATAATGACTCGGGGATACAGCCACCCTTCAATATCGTGCTCTATCTCCATAATATAAACCTTGATCATCTAGCAGCGAATCTATCTGATAATGGGAATAAACGTTATATTATCAGCCAGCATATCAAAGCTTTGTTATTTTTATTGTGATTAAGGGGGGATGGTTGATTTTTCTGGGTCCCCTTCTCCCTCATGTTTAGCCCCATTGGATTTGATACTTTAAGACGTTCGTTCCATTTGTTTGGCAATTTTAAGAATTTTCATTTTTTGTTTTGGTCAATATTAGGACCTTTCTTGACATTTAGGTGTCTTTTTTCCTGGCGAGCCTGTAATTTTAGGAGGAACCGGCCTTCGGCCTGGACATTTTTCTACCAAGAAATGTACAAATTTATCTTGGAGGAGGTCTAGCGAGGAAACTAAAGAATAAATAAATAAACACATATACTGTATATATACCAAAACAAACGACCATCCCTCCTTAATGTATTTATTATCGGGCGAAGATGAACACAATTGTATTACTGTACACTCGAATGCCATAGTCTCTATCCTTCTCATTACTATTCATGGCCTTTACTTGCATTCAATTTTGAAGGTATATCTTTGGAAACGAATTTATGAGTATAATTGTCTATACATCAACTACAAAAATATATATGCTCTTTAATGGAAAGCAAGTTCTTTTAAACACATCAATCAAGATAGTTATAATTGCATAAAGCATAACATAGGAGGTCCACGAATTATTATGAGTGGGCTAGAGACTATAGAATCCGAGTGTATATTATTATGAGTGGGCTGAGACTATGGAATCCGAGTGTATATTATTATGAGTGGGCTGAGACTATGGAATCCGAGTGTATATTATTATGAGTGGGCTGAGACTATGGAATCCGAGTGTATATTATTATGAGTGGGCTGAGACTATGGAATCCGAGTGTATATTATTATGAGTGGGCTGAGACTATGGAATCCGAGTGTATATTATTATGAGTGGGCTGAGACTATGGAATCCGAGTGTATATTCACTGATCCAAATGCCTATTTGTATGACCGTGGTATGAACGTTATCTAAGCATGAGGGAGTAAAGGGTCCAGAAAAAAACATCCCATTATACCAGTGTAATAAGTTGAGTAGCTTACTGACTATTGGTATGTTTTAAGGGAGGATGGGAAATGTGTTGGTCGATTTTAGTCCATTTATTCACTATGTTTCTAGTTTCCTCCCTAGACCTCCATCAAACCTAAAATAAAATCCATTAGATCCCCCTTGTAGATAAATCTGTACATTTATCAATAGAAAAATGTCCCGACCGAAGGCCGGTTCTTCATAAAATTACAGGCTTGCTATCGCTCGCCAGGAACAAATCGACACCTACTTGGCACGAAAGGTCTTAAAATTGACAACGAAATTTCGCGAAAGGTGTTAAAGTCGCCAAACAAATGGGCCAAGCGTCTTAAATTTAGAACTCTAAAGGGGATAAGCATGAGGGAGGAGGGTGAAAAGAAAAATCAACCTTCCCACCTCAAGAGATTTGTTGACATAGAAATCATCACGCGAACACAAGGTATAATGGGTCTTGCAAGGTAGGACCGCCGCCACAGCCAGCCATCAACAGCTGGAGGGGGCTTCACTCTTAAGGGGAGGAAGACCGTTTTTCTGGACCCCCTTCTCCCTAATGTTTAGCCCTACTAGTTTTGAGATCATAAGACGTTAGGCCCATTAGTTTGGCGATGTTAACACCTTTCGCCCCATTTCGTTGTCAATTATAAGAGCTTTCGTGCCATTTAAGTGTGGATTATTTCTTGGCGAGCGATAGCGCGCCTGCAATTTTAAAAGGAACCGGCCTTCGGCCGGGAAATGTTTCTACCGAAAAATGTACAAATTTATCTTGAAGGGGGGTCTAGAGGGTGTTTTTCTAAGCTTGATGGAGGTCTATGGAGGAAACTAAAAACATATATGAATAAATTAATTAATAGGCCAAACAAACAGCCAGTCTCCCCTTAACCCTTTCTGTACCGGTGACGTATTTTGTATTTGATTTCAGGTACATTTAGACGATTTTATGAAGCTTATGAAGGATATGTAGTGGCTAAGAGGATTAACTGAGATAAACTAGTAGCCTTGTAACGGGTAGACATCCTTCCTAAGCTGAATACAATCGTCTAATCGTTGCCAGAATATAATGAAAAGGAGGTCGCTGGTACTGTGTGGGTCAAAGCTCCGTCCAAAGAAAATGCATCACTCGAGCACAAACCCCACGAATATAATTACGTATATACAACACTATCCCGAAGCTGAAAGGGAGATAGGTCGATTTTCTAGATACCCTTCTCCCTCATGTTTAGTCTCATTAGTTTTAAGATGTTTGCCCCATTAGTTTGTTGATTTTAAGACCTTCCGCCCCATTTCCGTGTCAATATTAAGACCTTTCGAGCTATTTAGGTGTCGATCTTTTTCCTGACGAACGATAGTGAGCCTGTAATTTGGGAAGAATCGGGTTTCGGCCGGGACATTTTTCTACCGAAACAATTACAACTTAATCTAAAATGGGGATGTAATGGATGTTGTTCTAAGTTTGATGGAGGTCTAGAGAGGAAACTAGATAAATAATAAATTCATTAAAAACTCGACCAAAAAATGAACCATCAACCCCTATACCTTAAATTAACAAAAACCCGCGAACAAGAAAAAATCACAGAGGGAGGGAGACGACCAAAGCCCACGAATGCAACTCTATTCCGAAGCTTACCTTAACATAAAACCCGCGAGCTAGAAGAGATCACAGAGGTAGAGAGACGACCAAAGCCTAGCAAAGGGTATGTTGACACCCATTACCTTAATTGACAAGCTCTGTGACAGGATAGCCAGGCAACTCGACCTGTAGACCATTTTAACCAGTGCAAACTCGACCAATACCTACTGCATGAAACACTACATATCTGATTCAATCATACTCGACTAGTAGACCATTTCAACCAGTACCTCTCTACCAATACCTACTAAACAACGCACTACACATCTAGTTCAATCCTGCTTTTGTTTTATTGCATACATAAAATCACGGACTGCATACAATTTAATTAATTATTCAATTAATAATTACAGTATTTTAATGCAGTTGTATAATTATAGTCATGAACATCTTATGATACAAATAAGACAGTAAGCGTGAACTATATAGGCTGTTTCTTCTCAACTGACGGTAAATGTCAAAGTTCCCAGCAAGATTGTTCAGTTATTTTGAAGATTTAGTAGTGAAATATTTGGCTAATTATAAAACCTTGGTCTTACTATGATGCAGAGACATAGTAGTTTCGTATTTGGCCATTATGTATAGACACATTTTGCTGCTATGGGATTCAATTTACCGCCAGCTGAAATAAACCCGACTAGGCCTATAGTGAATCCCAGAAAAACGATATGTGATCAATTTCGTTTCAGAAAAGATTTTGGCAATTATTGGCTTTTTAACCGAGTTGTAGATATGTGGAATAGGCTACCGAGTGCTATAGTACGATCAAGAATGATAGATAACTTCAAGATAAAATTAGATTGACATATGGACGTGATGGGTTGGGTGTGAAAGGGATCAGCCTTGTGTGGGCCAATCAGCTATCTACAAACTCAATTATTATTTTTTTTATTTTTTTTGCTAAAGGTGACTCAAGCTGTTTGTCAAAATAGTTCGCTAGTGTGTCATTGTTTTGCGGTTCTAAACATTGCCCAGAGACTCCTGACCATGCATAGGAATACGTCACTATTTTCCTTCGCACGTTAACAATATCCCGGAATACCCTTATCACCGCCAAGTATTGATTTAGTAAACAAAAGTGTTCCTAATTTCTTTGACTTATGGTTTAAGGAGTGATTTGTAGGTATTTGTATTAATTTTGTTAATGTATTTACTTATTTAAATGATATTTTTAGTTTTCTTCCATGACCACCATCAAGCTTAAAATAAAATACCAAAAGACCCTCCTTCGAGATAATGCACACTTTTCGGTAGAAAATGTTCCAGCCGAACGCTGTTTCCTCCTAAATTACAGGCTCGTTATCGCTCGCCAGAAAGAAATCGACACCTTAACGGCACTAAAGGTCTTAATATCGCCAAATTAATGGGGCTAAACATGAGAAAGAAGAGGGTTCAAAATAAAACAAACCTCCCCTTAAACCCGGCCAGTTATCAGCGACGTTGCCAAATCAGCTACTTTTCCGCTAGATCTTAGGATGTTTAGCTTCCATATTTGACATCATTTTTTGAAATATTGTGACGCATCTGATATTTTTAAGTGATGCTCGAAAGAGGATATCACCTGTCTATTTTCTACAATTTATTGTGCTAGTCATCAAACTAGCGACGAAATGTAGTACCTGTATTGGTGATAGAGATTCGGTACCCTGGTGGAAATTATGGTCAGCAGTGTTGCCAATTTAACTATTTTACCGCTAGATCTAGAGGTATGTACTTCGATCTAACGGAAATTACGAACATCTAGGACATGAGCTTTATTCTGTAGACTTGAACCATTCTAAGCATTATTATAAACCTTATCCCATTTTGCTGGTTAAAATCCCTATTATATACTATCTATTGTAATGTTAGCCACTTTTGAGGACTAACCTAGCACTATTTTATTGTTATAAGTTTGTAACCCTGGCCTGGACTCGGTGGTGGTCACTGCCAACCCTCTAGCGTCTGCCCTTGGTCTGTCAAACTGTCGCTGACGACTCGCTGTGGTCAGTGTATCCGAGGCGGCGTTAGTTCAGGGATATACGTGCTCAGTTTCCGAGAAAGAAGAGAATCATTTGAGCATTACTTGCCCAGTAATATTAAGAGGACCATGTCATATATACGTACGGCGTGAAGTTAACAGTGTCTACCAATGTAAACTGTGTCTTCTGGTATAAACAGTGCTTCGTGTTTTATACAATGCATTATAACAATAACTTGTTACCTCATGATGTGACATGGCCTACTAAGGCAACCGTTCTCCTGACATGATCAATACCTTATGACATATGCTGTGTTTCAGTTCAAAGCAGAACCTCATGCCAGCCCAAATCGTGCCTCAGATAAGTGTAGCATCTCATTGCATAATTATAGCACCAGGAATCATAAACAGTGACTTATAATACAGTGTCTCATTACAAATATTGCCAAAGGATTGACGTCCGGATTACACGCGCTACACAGGACTGTAGGCGAAATGGAACATCACGGGATATGTAAGGTAAATATATGAATAAATACTACAGGAGAATTAATTTAGCTGGATAATGGGTTAGGCCTAAGCCATGTTTGGACCACGGTTGTATCTATTTACTAGCGATAGGAAGGTCGTGTTTAGGCTCGTGCGTGTGTGAGGGGGAGGGGGTGGGGGGGGGGGGGGTCTGTGTGTGAGTATGTGTGTGCGTGTCAGGAAGATTCGTTTGTCAAGAAGGACCAGCAGCCGGAGAAAACAATACTCGCGCGATGATGGATGTTGCCAGCTGGGTCGAGCCACGCCACCATTGCTTTCCTGCGACCTTCTTGAATTAATTTAACCAGTTTAATATGAGAACGTCTCTTATTTCATTTCATTTTGATTACAAGTCCGGTAATTTGGTGATGAAACTTGGAAATATGGAAATGCAAGAGATCATTCAAAGCTGGCAACCGCAAGCTTCCCTAAACTCCACCATGCCAATACAGAGACTGAGAGAAGATTGAGCCCTTTAAGCTTAGGGTAGAGGCTAGTGGTAGAGTGTCTTTATAAAGACAGTGACGACATAACGAGTCCCAGGAGTAAAACATAATATGACGACCGGGGCTTTATGTGTCCTATTAGCCGTAAATGGTTGGATAGCGAAATATACAAGGATACACATATATAATACTAAAAGGTATATACATTGAAAAACGAAGTGTAAAAATAATGATGTGCTATGTGGTAAAACGTTACTAACCTCTTGTATTATACAGTAGGTACCCTGGGGGGGGGGGGGGGGTAGGGTAGGGTAGAGTAGAGTAGGAGAGAAGGGAGGCCCGGTAGTTGGGTGGTAGTACTAAGATGTGTGGCATGCATTGTTTAACCCATTTAGTACCAGGGACGTCCTTTTCATCATCATCTGGCAACAGTTAGACGATTTTTATTCAGCTTAGGAAGGACCTCTAGCAATAATAAGGCTTCAGACTATCTCAACCAAACCTTATAACTACCACAGATTCTTCCTAAGCTGCATAGTATCGTCTAAATACAGCTAGAATAAAATATAACGCACGTCGCTGGTACTCCAAGGGTTAAGAATACAAGGGTCGTTCTCGCACTACCTTTCTTCTCACCTAACCTAAGCCTGCCTCACCAAACTTATATAAACTTCACGGTTAGCCGGGTTAGGTTTACTTCGGTGCTCTGTGTGTGAGCGACAAACGAAAATTAGTTTCCTTAATAGTATGACCTAGATGTGTGTGAATGTGTATTTTGGTTTTGTGTGTTCATTGGTTTATGTTGTGTTGTCCCTATTCTGGCTCTGTTATTAGTCGGACCCCCCCCCCCCCAAAAAAAAAAAAGAAAGAAAAGAAGTTAAAGTATGGATTGGGCCTGAGTATATAGAACATAATATAATAGAATATAACTAGTGTAAAGGAACATATGGCTTTGTGTGTGGCTGTCCCAGACATGACCCAGGGACATAGGCTCCAACCACCCCCCACCCCCCTTTCCTCTCCCACTTCCCTCCTTCTACTCTCCCTCTTCCCTCGTCCTTTTCCATCTCTCCTCCCTATTAAGAGCTTCGAGTTGTCGAAAAGGGGCTCCAGTCCTGACGCTATTCTTGATTTACAGTGTGCTGGCTTAATAATCCAGTAGGGTTGATACCCTCTGAAGTCCTATTTTAACTAACTCCCAATCTTCCTCTATACAACTAGAGGGATTAGAACGGTCGTTGTCGTGCTCATATTCCTTCCCCTCCACTCTTCAGTCTTCCTATTCCTTTACATGAAGTGAGGGATTGTTAAATAGAGCGTACCCTATGTGAGCGTAAAACTAAAAAAGCGTGAAACTAGCAAAGCACTGGCAGGTACTGGCGGGTCTAGCCAACACTAACCGCAGTATCTTGCGTATATGATAAATATTAATAGGCTACGATTACATGTGATGCACAAAATGATATGCACCCTTCTGTGTTCTGTACCTGTTAATCTGAGGTAATTTAACCCATTCAGTATCACTGTCATGTTTTACATTATATTCCGGCAACTATGAGACGATTCTGTTCATCTTAGGAAGGACGTCTACCAATGAAAAAACTACAGACTATCTCAATTAATCCTTTTAGCTACCGTACCATATGCCCCTCATACATTTTATAAAAGCGTCTAAATGTAGCTGTAATAGAATAAAACAATCGTCTCCGGTACTGTAAGGGTTAAGGCCGACAAGAAGTTCTTCAGACCAGTACATTGCTAAGGAGTTGGCTTCACTGTCTTGCCCTTACATTCCCCCCCCCCCCCCATCTCTCTCTCTCTCTCTCTGTCTCTCTCTCTGTCTCTCTCTCTCTCTCTCTCTCTCTCTCTCTCTCTCTCTCTCTCTCTCTCTCTCTCTCTCTCTCTCTCTCTCTCTCTCTCTCTCTCTCTCTCTCTCTCTCTCTCTCTCTCTCTCTCTTTCTTTTTGTCCCTGTATAAAAGAAAAATTCTCCGTCGCTCGTGATTTCCCACTCAACATACGAGATCAACTTTGCTCATTCCTTTTATCTTAACTGAGCCACTTTGGATTATCAACGAGAATCCTTCCTTTTCGCTCATCTCCATTTACATAAATTTCGGACCATATATTTTCTTACTGTAGGCTATTATCAACTTACAGTAAGTTATTGAAAGTAACATCATCAACTTTATATTACGCTTTTACGTGATGCTTATAATTTTACCTATTGCTCTGTTTTGTTGCCTCTTTCAGTATCACGGGAAGCACTTCTTGCTTATAGGCTAGCTCTCATTAGGCGATTGTATTAAGCTCCATAAGGCATTATGGGATAATAGAAGTCAAAAGCTTAAAGAGCAAAGCTGATATAAAACACCTCCTTATAATTTTAATATCAAGTAATGCCACTTCCCATAGTAATTACTGGCATAAGCGTGTTCATAAACAAACTCACTAGTATTATTTCACATAAGAGGTATATTGCACAGTGCACATTAACATTTATGATTATGAGGATAGCTTACCCTGGGGGCTATGTAATGTTCTTTAATAGAGAGATAAATTATCCATTCGAATTTTAGTTGGCTGGCCATATATGAGTAAAATTATCAAATGTTAGTCAGAGCAATGGGAAAGAAAGCGTCCTAATGTTGAAAGGCTTAAGGGGAGATTTCCAGTTGAGGGATTATTTTTCTGGATCCCTTTCTCCCTCATGTTTATCCCCATTTCTTTTGATATTTTAAGACGTTCGCTCCATTAGTTTGGCGATTTTAAGAACTTTCTCCCCATTTCTGTCAATTTTAAGACCTTTCGTACCATTTAGGTGTCGATTTTTCCTGGAGAGCGATAGCGAGCCTGTAATGTAGGAGGAGCTGGCCTTCGGCCGAGAAATGTTTCTACCGAAAAATTTACAAATTTATCTTGAAAGGGGGTCTAGGGGTTGTAATTTTAAGCTTGATATAGGTCTAGAGAACACACTAAAAATTACCTTCCCTTAACCTTTTATATCATAGGCCGATTGTTTGCATATAATCTATATTTCATCAGACTATTTTGCATACGGTAGTTTACGATTTGTCTTTTTGTATGAATTAATGAATTATGATTGACTCCGCTTGCATATCCTTCCTAATGTAAATGGAATTATCTTGTAGTAGCTTGTACAACATACGGTATATATACCTTAAGTCGTCATAGGTTTCATAAAGCTACACACACACACACACACACACACACACACACACACATGGGTCGGGTTAGCTATGTGGTCTAGGGCGCTGCGCGCAAACCGCGAGGTCGAGGGTTCGAATCCCTTGGAATCCTAAAGTTTTTTCAGCTTACCCGATGAAGAGGATTGTATCGTGGTCTCTTCCTAACTAAGCTGCTCAACTATCAGCCTGTGTTAGCCTACACATACTTCTCATCAGTATATCTGCGTATGTACTATGGTGGAAATTCGGCACCTCACTTTCGACAAGGGTCGCTTGTGACCTCGTAGTAAAGGTAGAATAAGCATTGTACTGTACCTAGGTTATAAACAAATCTGTAGATTTTCAGCCTCTCGGCTGCAAGGGAACAATGAACGAACAATTATTATTATTATTATTTACACACACACACACACACTGCCTAATTTTTATTTGAAGGGTAACATGGACATAGTAGGTCCAGTAATGATAGCATTGAAAATAATTAGAACTTAACCATATTATGCTTCACAATTAAAATTATCATTGCATAACACCTTAACGCACCGGCATGGGTTTATATATATATATAAAGACGATCCTGACCTACTAAATCATAGTTTCGTGCTACTGAGAGACAATCGATGTGACAGCCTACACGAGTGAAGACATTATAGCCATGCCACAAATTCCACTATATATTTGTTTAAGCAATGGAGTTTTTCAAAGTTCCGCTCTGCTACAACAACAACTACTGCTTCTACTACTGCAGTACTACTACTACTACTACTACTACTACTACTACTAATGATGATACTGACGATGATGATGATGATGATGATGTTGATGATCACAAAGCAATACTCGTGGGAGGATTTGATATATATTAGTAGATTATCATTGTTAAGAACTTAAGGAAGGATGGTTCACTTTTTGGTAGATTTTTTAATTAATTTATTATTTTGTTTAGTTTCCTCCCTAGACCTCCATCAAACTTAAAAAAAACACCCCCCTAGATCCCACCTTCAGGATAAATTTGTACATATTTCGGTAGAAAAATTTCCCGGCCGAAGGCCGGTTACTCTTAAGATTACAGGCTCGCTCGACCTTGGGCTCGCTATCGCTCGTCAGGACAACATCGACACCTAAATGGCACGAAAGGTCTTAAAATTGACAACGAAATGGGGCAAAAGATATTAAAATCGCCAAACTAATGGGCCGAACGTCATAAAATCTGAAACTATTGGGGGTAAGCATGAGGAAGAAGGGTGACCAGAAAAACAGCCCATGTCCCCTTATGTGTTGCTGAAAAGGTCTCACAGCTTTAGATATATTACTGGACACTCCCTACTATGCACATTTCCGACTTCCGCATACGGTTGCAGTTTAGCCACGGCCTCCTATGTAACTATATAGGAGGCCGTGGTTTAGCCCAGTATTCTGAGGTTGAATTGAACCGTTTCAGAACGCTTCTGTAGAGCCTACTCAAGCTCAAAAGTTCTATCCCACTTTATACGCTTTATATTTGTTCATTCCTTTGAATATAAAATAAGGCATTACAAGTGTATTTTTGAAACATAACTTAATTTAAAGAAAATACACTTGCACATGTATATACGGAATGGTCTTCGTATTTCCATTTGGCTCTCAAGACGATAATTGGAATACTGGAGGTAGAACATGACTTATTGATGCTACTGTACCTCAGAAACATTACGTCAAAATTATTGCAAGGTGATCCTTGTGAATATTGGGCCCTTGTCAGCGCCACACGAGAAATATTATATAACATAATATATTTAATATATATTATAGTATAATAGGTTACTATAGTTCATGGGCTAGGGAGAATATTGGCCATTTATAACTCATCCATAAATTTGGCTAGGTTTGGTTTGATTAAGTTTGTGTTATTTCTATTGTTTCTAATTTTGCTATATTTTGTTTCCTAGACCTCCATCAACCTTAAAAAGTACACCCCCCAAGACTCTCCTTTAAGATATATTTGTGCACTATTTGGTAGAAGAATGTCCCGACCGAAGGCCGGTTCCTCCTAAATTACAGACTAGGTATCGTTCGCTATGAAAAAATCGACACTTTAATGGTACAAAAGGTCTTAATATTGCCAAAGAAATGGGACGAAACATCTTAAAATCACCAAACTAATGGGGTGATCTTCCCAAATATCAAAACTGAAGAGACTGCACATGAAGGAAAAAGGTGTCTAAAAAAACTAGTAATTTGACACTGGATTAGTTAGTCGTAGTTACTGTGGTAGTGGTTGAGATCTACTGGTAGAACTGGTCAACTGGCCGAGTTGTCCAGGAACATTTGATGCATTTGATCCCGGTAGAAGTTCCGCGCGTTACAAACTTGCTCACCCGCACGATCTCTACATTCTGAACGAGGGCGACGATGTCTTTCATATACCTAAGTGGCACCCTTGAACGACCAATATCCTGGGGCTGCGTCGCGGTGTGAAGGCGAGACTTGAGGTGAGATGGAAATAGAATAGGGCACTTTGTTAGAGAGAGAGAGAGAGAGAGAGAGAGAGAGAGAGAGAGAGAGAGAGAGAGAGAGAGAGAGAGAGAGAGAGAGAGAGAGAGAGAGAGAGAGAGAGAGAGAGAGAGAGAGAGAGAGAGAGAGAGAGAGAGAGAGAGAGAGAGATGAGGAGAGAGAGATCAGGCAGAGAGAGAGAGAGAGAGAGAGATGAGGAGAGAGAGAGAGAGAGAGAGAGAGAGAGAGAGAGAGTACAGTATTTGGTTACAGATATTTAAGTGAGAAGTAGATGGAACCATGATATATACAGTATATATATATATATATATATATATATTCCATTTGCGACAGATTATACGACCGATATTGATACTCCTCTTCTGCCCACGAAGTAAATAAATATTGGAGAATTCGGATATCGCGAATGTCTGCGTTCGACTCTTTCCTTGCAAATTCCCACAAACTGGTCTAAATTGTGTTGCGTTGGGTACCTGCTTTAAATTCACCAAGTTAGACTTAAGTTTCTCTCCCAACTCAGCCCCCTGTCATACCCAACTGCTGTATTCAGGAACTTTTTCCATAATAATTTCGAATCTTTTAATGACGAGTTTTCCCCCCTACTTACGATCACTTGAGAGGTAACTTGCCAGTAAAACTTACATGATAATTTGCTGTTAAAAAATGTTTCTCTCGCCAATGCATATACTTATAACCATGCTAACGAATGTGACTAGAATATTAAGTAATATATAGTATCGGTATATTGCATAATTTAAAAGATCTAGCCACTTCATGTTAGATATTAGTAGTGATAACTTTAGCAATATCTGAGAAGCAACATGAGTCTTCTCGTAGAAGAAACAACATTTGAAAACGGCCAGAGTTTCTATCTTTGATTTTGTTCTTTTAAAATGTCTTAAAGTGTATACTTCTGAAAATTTGTTTTCTCTTTATAAGCAACCTAATTCTTAATATATAGATCCCAGTTGTGTTATATAAACAAGCTAAATCTTGATATAACAACCCACTTCTGCATATGTAGACACGCCAATTCTTGATATATACAACCTAATTCTTGTTATAACCTTATTCTATTGTTTTTACGGTAGCATGACAGACAGCGCCATTGACAAACTAATACTGTAATTTCAATTGTGATAAACCTAACATTCCGTCGAAATTACTATAGCCTGTTCCAAATAAGTAGGCCAAAACCCTTTGAACATTAAGCTGTATAACTCACACAAACGACTGGAATAATCGAGCTAATATTTCTACCATTTGGGAAGGGTCAATCAGGAAATAGGTGTTGAAATACCAGTCCATTTGCTCTAGCACTTTTCGAGTTACAGAGGTTAAGGCTCACGATTTCTGGCCTACCTACTTGGAATAGGGTATAGTTGTTTACGGTCAATGTATCGTAATGTAAAGGTAATCTACAGCTGAGGTACCGTAATATTGCATACTGTTTTCGATGATAGGTTCATTACGATCTTCTATTGTAAATGTTACGGAATGTTGTTTTACTGGGTGGCATGTCTACACTACCGAATATTACAGGAAAAAGGATTATTATTAGTCTTTAATTCTTCTACGTTTCACAATACAGTACACAGGCTGTCAATGTATAATTAACACACATGAATAGGACTCCAGAGAGGGTTGTACAGTAACTCTCGTGTCCTTCCAATGATATCCTGTGGGTATACTTTCTTCATTTTAGTAATCATGGGACTTTGAACTTTCTTCTCATAGACATTACTATTCTCATTCTCTGATAGTCAGGTAGCTATTATCAGGCACAATTATCTGATATTTATGTCATAGAGTAATATATGGCAGTCCAAATACACTGGTTTCTTGAGTAGCGAGCAATGATTTCGATGCGTGATTGGTATTTTAAGAAACGCCCCCAAAATCTCATTTTCTGCCAGGCGTTTCATTTCCTCCTTAATGATCTTGCTCTACATCACTTTCAACTGCCGGAGCCCCACGTCTTTGATTCTAAAACACGTGAGATGTTACTCATGAAGCCAATTGCAGAGGAGGCTGAGAAATGTTTAATCTTTTACTGAATATTGGAAACAAGCTGGTCCAGTAGGATACGTTCATTTCCTCCACCTGTTATTGTGATTCTTTAACACTCTCCTGCCCGACGTCTTGGAGTTTAATATGATAATTTGTGTAATTGTTATTAAGGGTTGTGCTAGCTTTTGCCATTTTCTAGCAATCTATTTTTAGTTTGCCCCTACAACTTAAGTGTCTGTGTGTGGTTGGCATACCTCAGAAAGGGCTAGAGCAAATAGGATGCAAATTTGTACACCTATTCTCTGTCTGCCTCTTTCCAAATGGCAGATATATTAGCTTTATTACGTAGTTTCTTTTTTTTTAGTAATACCGGTACAGCCTCGTGGTCAAGATTACTGGCCTATTTATAATGAACACACTATACCACCACCACCACCTCCATCATCACTACCAACCATGCGTCCAACCAACACCAAAACCACCAGTATCCCCTTCCCCCTCCACCATCACCACCAACTTAAACCACCATTGTTTCTACCACCACCACCACCACCACCACCATTACACTACCACGACACCACCACTACCACTACCTCAAGCACCACTACACCCCAACTACTAAACATTACCAATACCCCCACCAAGACCACCAGTATTACCACCACGAACTCACTCCACCATTGTTTCTACCACAACCACTACACCACAACTATTTTCCACTACCACCACCACCACACTACACCACCACCACCACACTCGCACCACACCACCACACTCACAGCACACCACCATCACAACCATTTTCCACCACCACTACCACAATACACCACCACCATTTTCCTCTACCACACTACACCTCCACCACCATAACCACCTCCACAATACACCACACCCACACCCACACCACCACCACACCACACCACCACCGCCGTCACACCCACCATACCCACACCACCACCACCACCACACCACACCCACCATACCCACACCACCACCAACACACTACACCCACAACCACCACCACCACCGCCGCCATACCCACACCACCACCACCACAACCCTATAATTTCCTGCGGCTGCTATACACATTCCACTGGACACCTGCCACAGTTTACTGGAGGTAGCCATGCAACCCTCGGCCTCACTAGTCTCCTCAACTTATGGCCTGGTCGATAATAATGATAATAATATTGAAAGTACGGTACTCATACGGTACTCACCCCACTTTAAAGGTTCTCTAATATGTTCTTACTCTGAAGATTATGTAGTTGAATCTATTCTTTCAGTTTATATCTCGGCATTTTCATTTTTTCTTGATTCTATTTTTCTCACTCTTACCATTTCTATTCCTACTCATTCACTCTAAAATATGTGTTTCTTACATCGTATCCTTCCTTTTTTAGGCTATCATGCTAGTTCTCCATTTATTCATATATGTGTCCATTATTTATATAACTTTCCAACTCTTCCCGCAGTCAGACAAGCTTAAACCGTGGCACTAATTGCTTCTTCACAAAACGCGTCCAGATTTCGCGTGCAGTTAAAAAAATATATATGAGAAACGCCACATTTAAGCTATCACAACACCTGCCACTCAACCTGGGCAAAACTTGAATAGATTAACACACACGTCGAGTAAGAAAAGGCGCTGTAATGGTATTGCTGATGTGTGTGTGTGTGTGTGTGTGTGTTCTCTAGGAAGGCGAGTTGAGGCTATGCTGCTTGTGTGTGTGTGTGTGTGTCTTTTCTAGGAAGGCGATTTGCAACTATTATATTTCCGCTCGCAGATAGAAGCTCGAAAACTTACTGTTCATGCACATACACCTACACATTTGTATGTATAGTCATGTTCATGAATATTACAACACCTATTGTTGATAGATATATGACAATGAACATTAATGATTATCCCGGAAATGTTCTGCTTGTGGCTCAAGAAATACTTCGCCAGTGTATAATAATTGTGATTTAAACAAATATTTCCAGAAGTTCTTGCGTATGACTGCACATATTCTGTTTTTGAAGATCCCAGTAAAGTCATATTTTGGCAACGCCGTAACCACCTCTCCTCCTTCACTCCACCTACTACCTTCCACCTCACCTTTCCTCCCTCCCTTCCACTGTCAGACTCATAATAGTATCTCACGGTTTTGAAATGAGTGTGTTGCGAAGCATATAAACCACTTGTTTGAAATAAATTATATTACCCATACATTGTTTTATGAAAAACGAATACACATGAATAATACGATTCAATTTGCAAGAGCCTTTCTTAACGTAAAGATATACTGGTAGGGTATCAAAATAATATTATGAAATTATAACAAGTGGTTTGAATGCTTCACAACACAACTATTTCATAGCCGTGAGATACTATGAGTCGGACAGTGGAAGGTATGATTGGAAAGGTTGGGTGGAAGATAGGAGGTGGAACAAGGGAAGGGGTTTGGGAAGTTGGTTGCAAACATACGATTTTTCTGGGATCTTTAGGAACAACATTTGTGCGGTAAACTGTACAATGCCTCTATAAAAAATCCTTTGGCAGAGTGATAGATATATTTGGAAATAAATAATGCCTCTCTTGGCACGTCTGTTACATTGCACTGCATTCAATCGTCCAATAATAGTCAAAATATAATGAAGAAACACGTCGTCATTTCCTAAGGGTGTCAATATATAACTGAGTACAGATGCCCACATGCATTCGTATACACTCCTTGGATTCTTTTAGGGAACAAACAGTATGATTTACATGGTACCCACATCACCTCCTCACATGTTACATAATCCCTGTACCTTATATTGTATATATATAATATGTATTTATTTATAATGTATTGTGTAATATTTGCAAAATAAGCAAACCAACACTGGGACGACACAATATAGAGGAAAACAATTAACTTATCAAAATCGTTATGTACAAATATCGTTCTAATCACTACATGAGCAAGCTAATCTGTTTCCCAAGCAAACTAATCGCACATATAACAACGCACTATCGTCACTTTCAAGGAATTTGTGTGTGTGTGTTATTCTATATATAATAATAATAATAATAATAATAATAATAATATTTATTCAGTTAGCAATTTACAGAGTTGGTACCACATAGTATGTTACAAATATGACGTACCAGCCTTGCATAATTCCAACTAAGGATAGCCCAATAAGGCCGTTAGGCGTATTTCCATTGGGGTCCTTGTGGGATTAGGTTAGCTGGGGAAATGGGGAGGATAAAGAAATAGATACTTTAGAGAATCTTATCTTATTTATCTTATTTATCTTTATCTTATTTTCATCCTTTAGTATAACCCCAAGCACTCAGGGAAACTATGTACCCAAAGTATTTGCAAGTGTTTATTCCTTTACATGTTTCCTATTTACCTTTCATATTAAATAAGAAAGTAATACGTTAGTAATCCTCAACACTGGGGAACATTGTGGTACGCCAAAGTTTAAGATAGTATATCCAACTATATAGTACAGTCTAGTAATCATAGAAAACGTAAAATAACACAAAATTTCGTTGAGTAACTTACTCATTAACCCCATTCGGCATCATATTTTCGTTTTCATGTATATATGTATATATTATTTTACTTCAATAAGTTGTGTCTAGTTTTATCTTAGCAACAATGATATATAATTCTTGTTTTGTTATTTGAAGTCTGCTAAGATCGACTTATTTGTCAATAGCCTATTAGAATGTCTATGTCCATATTACCATCCATGGCTGTTTCATTTATTGTACATTTTCTGTTTAGTACCTGTAAGGCTTTCATCCACAATGTTTCCTTGAGTGTTGCGGCTTAGGAAGCATAAATTAGAAACAATATGGCGTCAACAAGTTAAGTTGATACTGCCCTCTTATAAAGGTATCATAGTTAGGACTATTAGTTGGTAGGGGTTTAAGCTACTGCAGGTTGAGTTCAACAGGTTGAAACAATACACTGGTTGAGTTGTATTTTTTTTCATGATGTAATTCTTTTTATTTCTTAACGTGCTTGGAGATAGTTAGAAACTTAGAAGCCCTTTAGTAGGAGAAGAAACCCTAGTACTTTTAACCCTCTCCGACATATGACGCGATTTGAGCCTATTGGGGATACTTTAAAGCCTTTGTTACCATCAGGGGTATTTAGAAACCTTTAGTTTAGTTACTTCAACCTCTGCAGTTGTCTTTGAGTTAGCTGTGGGCAGAAAGCTAATTTTGGAGAGGTAATTATAAGAGTGAGAGAACTTTTATTTCTTATTGTTAATCTGGCAACCTCTGCATCATATGTGCGTGAAACGGTTAACCCAAGAAGCGCGATAAGCCTCACGGAATGGTCACTGTAGCGAACGCGATGGGCCTCACGAATGCAAGACAATAAAAAAAAACTTCCAAAACACCCCAGGGGCTCTCAAAACAAAGGAATGCATGATTAGGTGAGATAATTCCCCTCTAGTACCTCCTAACACTCATCCACGTGTCCTAATCCCCCCCCTTCCCCCTCTGTGCCCCCTCTTCAAATATCAGGTACTTTTCCTCTTATTTCCCTAATTTATCGGTTATGTTCCGCACAAATTATTCTCACACGGTCTCAAAGATATGGGCAAGTCATTTAGAGACCCTATAGCAGTGCGAGATCTCTTCCGGAGAGCTCAGTTTGGCGCTAGACATTGGAGAGGGTGTATATCTCTTTGCCAGCCACCTCAGAGTACGACCGGGCTGCGAAAATATAAGTTTTTCACAAATCCAATTGCTGTTCCCACTTCTTTTATCGCTCTTCAAGGTTCATATGTTCATCATATAAGTAAAATAAATGCACATAGAGAAGAAATAATGCTTTATATCGTAAATATAACTAATTCTGTCAGAATCGAAGGGTAGAAATTACCCGTTTTGGGCACTTTTCCCTACATCAATTTCGAGTTCCCTCGAGGTTAATATCCAGGGTTTTGATCATTAAAAATAATGCATGCGTTTGTTTCTTTCATTAATCGAATTTCACGTCCTCTTGGACAGGGAAAACAAATCTTCTGGCTACAAATGGTACTTATTAGCATCTCTCTCTCTCTCTCTCTCTCTCTCTCTCTCTCTCTCTCTCTCTCTCTCTCTCTCTCTCTCTCTCTCTCTCTCTCTCTCTCCACTCAGCTTCTTTATCCTCCTCTGTGTTTTGGCTTACCTCTCTTTTTTCCCCTTCCTGTTTTCCCTGTTGCTCCTTGATGGACCTGTGTTTGCTGGGGCCATTTTTTGGAACTGATTTTCGTCGCTGTTTTGAATGTTCGAAAGCTCGTTTGCGTTTGCTTTTTTTGTTTTTGTTTGGCGAACCTGTATTTGCTTCTCTTTTATCCATGTTTCTACTTGGTATGTTGTGTTGGCTGTGCTACAGAAATGTTTGTCTATAAGTATCTAAGCCTGATCATGGTTGCTGCAGCTCTATTGTAGTCCGAATGTTACTATACCCTGTTCCCAATTGGTAGGCCAGAAATTGTGAATTATAATCTTTGTAACTCACAAAGGGCTAGAGTAAATGGGGTGTAAAATTCCACACCTATTCCCTGCCTGACTCTTCCCTATCTATATCTATCTATATGCTCTGGCCCAATCCCCACTTTTACCATTTTTATGTTTATTTTCTATTTTCTATTATTTTATTTTTATTATTTCGAATGAATTAGAGTAATTTGCATTCCTATAGAGTTGGAAAGTAATATTAATGGTTAATTAACACATGTTTATCTGAATTATGATTTTGCATTATATACATTTCAAAATTATAGGTCTGTCATGAGCAAATTGCCTGTTTTTCAAAACATAAAAGCTGTGTCTTTGAAAACTTTGCCTAAAGAAACTTCACCTCATATATACATTCAGTAAAACATCGACACTATTGGGAGCGGCAAAACTCACTGAAGCTGTCCTCGTTGGAGTGTAGAAGGGAAAGATAGTAAATATTATACAAAATTGAAAATCGCTGATGGTTTAGTAGCAAGTCTACACACTCAGACTTTCTTCTATTCAACTGCTGAGCTCTGGAACTCTCCCAGAATCAGTCTTTCCCTATTCCTATGACTTAAATTGCTTCAAACTCCGAGTGTCCAGGCATTTTAGCTCGAACGTCCCTTGATTTCGGCCCTGTTATTCTTTGAAATCTGGGGGAGGCACTCGCTGCAGACAGTTATGCCTTTTGTCTCCCTCATTCACATAGAAAACAACAACAAATCTAATAGTCATGAAGTTCAGTGATAGGAGAGACTGAGAATGTATTATTCCCCCGCTGAAAAATCATCTTTTCATCAGGATCATATGGCCTCGTTGTGAGGTGGAGGACTATGGTCTCTTCAACAAACTTCCATGGCAGGTAAGAGACACGAGAGGTGCCTCTTTAGACAGCTTCAAGAGAACCCTAGATGTTGGACTTAAAGAGTTGCCAGATGAGATTATCGTCACAGGGGAACGTAACGCCCCTTCAAGCAGTCTGCTGCACCAAATTGCAACCAACACTGAGGGGCGTCGCACTCGACGTGGCTACTATATGTGTGGCGAAGACAACAAAAGTAACAGAAATAAGTAGATAAATTGCGCCCTTCACTCTAAGTTGGAAGAAAACCCTACTAGCATGTACCGGTAAGTCTGTTAATTTTAGGTAGACCATAAATCTTGACCCTTAACTTCTATAACTCAAAAAGGGCTAGAACAAATGGGCTGTAAGTTTCACACCTATTCCCTGGCTGACCTTTCCCAAATGACAACTTAATGTATTAGTTCGATTAGTTTGATCCTCTACTAATTTTAGATGTTAGTATTCAGCAATTCTGGCCTAATTATGATGAACGGACTATGTGTCTGTTGCGTAAAAGATGGAGTTAACTGCAGCATTTTATGGATGCCCAGCCAAACCACATTAACCCAAGCAGCAGCAAGCATTTGTTTCATACATGTTTTTTTCTAATTGTTCAATTATCAACTCTCTGAAGGATTATGATGTGCTTCAAAAGTTTATTTTGGCTCTGACCTCGTCAGAGGTATGGTTGAGATAGTGTTTGCTCCATTGACTCTTTTGAGGACCTTCCAACACTGAATAAAATTGCCTAATGTCAGTGAGAGTACTGTCATTAGTCGTCATAATCCTCTAGGGGTTAAGGGGAGATGGCCCTATTTATTTGTTCATTTATGTATATTTTTACTATTTGTTTAGTTCCTCCCTAGAACTCCATCAAGCTTAATATTGACAAAGAAATGGGACGAAAGTTATTGCAATCGCCAAACTAGTGGGCCGATCGTCTTAAAATCTGAAAACAAAGGGGATTAAACCTGAGGAAAAAGGGGGACCAGAAAAACAACTTATCTCCTCTTAACGTCCTGCACACTTCAGTGAATAGGAATGACATAGGACTGTCCGGAGAACAGTGACGTGGATTGTCTTAAAATGGACTGATGAAACTTTACTATACTTATACAAAGAAGGAAGTTTAAGGGGGTAGTGCTTGTTTTTTGGTCTATATATTTATATATTAATTTATTATTGAGTTTCCTCGCTATACTTCCATCAAGCTTAAAAATATACCCTCCTAGATAAATTTCTAAATTTTTTGATAAAAATATGTCCCGGCCGAAGGCTGGTTCCTTCTAAAATTACAGGCTCGCTATCGCTTGCTAGGAAATAATCGACACCTAAATGGCATGAAAGGTCTAATATTGACAAAGTAATGAGGCGAAAGGTCTCATAATCGCCAAACTAACGGAATGAGCGTCTTAGAATCTCAAAACTAATATGCTAAGCATGAGGGAGAAGGGGGTCCACAAAAAGCGACTACCTCCCCTTTAACCCTCTCCGACATATGACGCAATTTTGAGCCTATTAGGGATACTTTAACCCCTTATTAGCGGGGCCCGACTTAAGTCCGTATAGAGAACACCTGCCCAAAGAGCGGGGCCCAACTTTAGTCTGTGTGCAATTTTGGAGCAATATTGCCTCTGAGAGAGAGACGAGCGGTGGGCGGAGCGTAGGTCGGGCTCTGACCGTTCGCCACGGGTCCCGCGGGCCTACTGACGTTTACTCCACACACATACACCCTCCCTCCCTCATTACACAGGGTATTATGTCAAGAAATTACCGTATTTTAGGGATTTTTCCTTCGTCTTGCACGATCGTTGCAAGAGAACGCGTGGTCGTAGGAGGATGGTTCTATGTCATTGGAAAGCTGAATTAACGCCCTTTCAGGGATACATAATTGTATTACGCTCTGGCTCTTGTTTATGCATGAAAAAGAGCACGGAAACAAGGCCATTTAGGGTAAAACCACCCGCTTGGCGGGTAGTAGAAATTCCTTACGGGCCCGCTCGTAAGGCGTTAAAGCCTTTGTTACCATCAGGGGTATTTAGGAACCTTTAGTTTAGTTACTTCAATCTCTGCAGTTGTCTTTGAGTTAGCTGTGGGCAGACAACTAATTTTGGAGAGGTAATTATAAGAGTGAGAGACCTCTATTTCTTATTGCTAATCTGGAAACCTCTGCATCATATGTGCGTGAAAGGGTTAACAAGCAAACATTTTTGCAAGTAGGCAGTTTGTTTGTCATTATTTTCTGTTATATTGTTATTGATGCATAGCAAGTCAGCCATAGATTGAGTAGAAATATGCGTGCACAATATACACCAGTTATAATTATATTCTGTTAATCGCAAGAAATATATATTTCAACGACTTTTGGGAGTATAAGGAAATTGCAACTTCATTAGATGTACTGTTTATTGAATTTGGGAGCATACCTTAATGAACAGAATTTATGGCTATATAATGTAAAACTTTTAAAATAAACAAACCAAAACAGGGACAACACAATATAAAGACAAAATAACTTATCAAAATCGATATGTGGAAATATATATACTGTATACTGTGGAAACTGTATATATTTAGGCCCTGGGTAAAATAATATTTTGAAATATAAGAACACAAAGCCACCACATAGGGTGTACACTCGACCAAAAAAACAATTTTTACACTAACGCTCTAAACCTTCTGGAAGTTGGTCGAAATCTTATGATAATACCTAACAGACTTATGTTTAACCCGATTCATTCCGTTCACACTAGATTATTTACAGCTCACCAGTGTAAATATTGTTCTTTGGTCGAGTGTACATCACGAAATGAGCAAGTGAATCTGTTTCCCAAGCTAATTAATCGCACATATAACAATGCACTCTCGTCATGTTAGGAATTATATGTTATTTTATCATCAATATTACTACTAGGGAATGGCAAGTTTATTACGTTAAAATACTAATCGTCACCTTTGTGATATACTTTAAGGATGCACTGTTCATTATCAATTTGTATATTTATATCAAGAAAATGTTCAACTTGATCATTTACGTTACCATGTGTGAGGGGGATAGAATTTGTTTACATTTATTTGGCGACTTGATTAATATCCAACATATTACAAACGAGAAAATCGTTGATATATCTACTATAATTACTTAACAATTTACTAAGTGCTAATTTTTCTGGGACGTATATTTGTTTTCCATGTATCAACTACAAAAGTATAAATCCTATTGATTGGAAAACTAGTACTACCAAAAAATCAGTCCATCAAAATAAACATAGAGGAGAGTAGAGCCATTGGCAGTGCTGAACCTTGAAATTGCCCAAAATGGAGATTTCAGAGAGGGAAGATAGATAGAATATGTTCCTTTTAGGAGGGAAGATAGTCAAAGAATTTTAAGTTAGTAGAACTAGGGGGGAGAAAAAGAGTACATACTGTATATATTTAGCTTGAGACTGACAAGGTAGTTTAAGCCAGATATTTGAAAATTTATTAGAGTCAAAGCAGGGAAACACAGAGAAACAACATTATTGAGCACAAACACACAACATCTCGGCGAAGAAAACTCAAGAAAATCTCCTAACCAATGCAGACCAGGTTGCAAAAGCACGCCTCCAGGCAGCCGCCCGTTCGGAGAGTGGCTTGTGGTTACACGCCATCCCCATCCCACCTCTTGGAACTCACTTGGATGCTGAAGCGCTCCGGGTTGCCATCGCGCTCAGAGTGGGTGCGGCAGTTTGTCACCCACACACTTGCAAGTGTGGTGGGGGGATGGATGCTCAAGGTCACCATGCCTTGTCATGTAATTACAACGCAGGCCGCCTGCCAAGACACTCTGCACTAAATGATGTCATAAAACGGGCCCTGCAGAGTGCTAACCGTGCATCAATCCTCGAACCACATGGACTTCACAGAGAAGACGGCAAACGGCCAGATGGGATGACCACTTTCCCTTACAAGAATGGCCGGTGCCTCGTGTGGGATGCCACATGTGTGGACACTTTCTCCACAACCAACATCGCCAGAAACGCCGACGAAGCAGGTGAAGCCGCCCGGATAGCAGAAAATAAAAAGCGAGAAAAATATCAAGCCATCGCCAGAAATCATCAGTTCGAGCCCCTGGCATTCGAAACTTCAGGAGTCTTCGGCCCTACCACCCTTAAGATGGTGAATGAAATAGGCCGTAAAATCAGAGAAGTTTCAGGAGAACCCCGGGAAACCCTCTGGCTCAAGCAAAGACTAGGGATGGCTATCCTCCGGGGCAATGCCACCAGCGTCATGAGCTAAGTTCGACAGGACTGGGTCATGCCACTGTGTGAGGCCCGGGCAGGAGTGGTGTATCCGTAGTCTTTCCACAGTAGGGTAAAACAAAACATAAACTTTATTTGTATGTAACATGTGTGATGCACATAAATAAAAGGGGATGTGTCGGATGGTTGAAAGCCACAGTTGCTCGCGCGTTTGGGGCTAGCAACACGTATTATGAAAAACATGTATCCTCCTTCATTCACTGTCCCCCCCTTCACTCACTCAACCCCACAATTTGCCGGAGGATAACAGGTTTTTCACAATACGTAGACGGAGGTCTTTTTAAAAAACACACAACATCCACCTTTGGCTTGAAATTGAGGATTGAAATAATAGGAGGATACAGAGAAGTATTGTTGTCAGCTGCTTCGGTTGCCTCAGTTGTTGTGAGGAAATTATGAGTATCTTTTGGTAAACGTTTTTGCTCCAACATTCCTTGATTTTGGCCCTGTCACTCTTTCAAATCTGGGGGAGGCACTCGTCATAGGCAGTTCTTTCTTTTGTCTCCCTTATCCACATAGAAGAAAAATATATATTTTTATCAGGTGATAGATGATGTCCCTAAATGCGAGTTAGGAGTACTTTATTTTATGCTAGAGTCAAAATTCAGTTACAGAGTTAGAAGAACACTTAAATACTATATCCATATGGAAAGTTAGAATTAATGATAGCATCTTGAATAATAACATCTTGGTCTGCTTCTCCACCTTGAAGATTCACGATTTCCTGATCGATTAATCCTCCATCCTCTAATTCACCATTGGTCGAAGGTCTGTTATCTTGAGGGAGAGGAATAGCTGCCGCCTGTGCTAAATGGTATTCGACAAGATATCCGCTAAGGAAAAAAAATACAACACAAATATTAAGTATCATTGAGTGTAATTCATGTTTGGAATAATGAGATCAATTTAAATTGATGCAGCTTAGAAGATAAATTTGTATTGATTTGATGAGAAGCTAGTTTATTATGAAAACAAAAAAACAGACAGTTCATGTGTAAAGGCTCTGAACTTTCCGTTTTGCCATTTTTGTGTATAAATCTTTACATAATAACAATAACAATATATTTCTAACTAGAAATAACCCAAACTTCGCACGCGCTCCGTAACAATGTTTCCAGCGTTTTTGTCATACCCTATATGAGATAAAAACAAAATAAAACCTCAATACAGTACCAAGGTGTGCGGGTGTGGAACAGTTTGCCACAAAATATTAACTTATTAAGCGCGAGCTGTATGTAGGGAGTACCCTACTGCCAGGCGGCAATATTAGGCATAAAATAGTCATTTTACGATAAATATCGTTATTACTTATTCATATGCGCCTATTTTACGTTTAATATGAAGATATTAACATGTAACAGCAATAAAACAAGTGGGAATAGTATTTGGGGGGTGTAAATCGCGAATTATTGCCGAGCGTCCAGTCTTGAAATGTGGAACACGCCTTGGAACCGGATTGAAGATGTTAGCGCGTTAAATAAATCGATAAACAAGGGAATAAGAGGAAAAATAGGTGATAATTGAAGGGAAGGAGGGAAGGGGAAAGGGGTTGGGGAAAGGGGAGAAGGAGGCGGATTTGACACGTGGAGGAGTGATAGGAGGTATGGAGGGGAATTATCTCACTTAATCAAATATTCACTTGTTTTAAGTGCTACTGGCACCTTTTAAAAGGCTTTCTTTAGGCCTTAGATCTTAAGAAGTTTGTCGCCTTTGCCCACCAAAACCTCTTAAGAGTGTTCTCGCCGTTCCTGGGTTAAAAACAAACCTTCAGTTGCCAGCTTTAACCCTTCTTTGGCGGCGCGCAACTTATGTCGTGTGAAATAAATTTGGACTAAGTGGCGGTTCACAACTTATGTCGTGTGCCATTTTCAGCACGTAATGTTGCAGAGAGAGAGAGCTGAGCGGTGTGAGGAGCGTAGTAAGGCTATGACCGCCGCCCACCACCGCGGTGGGCCAACTGAAGTGAAAACCACCCTTCCATCCCCCCTCACACTCGCTACACAGGGAATTATGTAGGGAAAGTACCTAATTACATGGTTTTTGCACTCGTGTTGCACGATCGTTGAAAGAAAACCAGTGGTTGTACAAGGATGGTTGGGGTGTCATTAGAAAGCTCTGTTTATGCCCTTTCAGGGATAGATACTTGTTTTACGCTCTGGGTCTTATTTAGGCATGAAAATGATCACGTAAACAACCCTATTTAGGGTAAAAACACCCCGCTGGGCGGTACATATAAATTACCGCCTAGGCCGCTCGTAAGGTGTTAAGAGAGCTACATATTAACATAACTCGCACACCAAATATAAGAATAATGTATATCGTGTTTATCCGAATAATTCAACAGGTCTTTTTAATTTTCACTATAGGTACCAACTATACTTATTGTAAATATTAACTTCATATTCTGAACTTTAATTAACATTCTCTAATTTGTTATCATAACACTTTAGATCAATAACATATTTTAGTTAGCTAGGATCATGTGATTTTCATTATCTTCAGGTGATGTATATTGTATACATTATACATCCACTAATGACTATTATTGTCCGGTTTGTAGTATATTCAAAGAGTTTTTCTTGTTCAACAAGTGCCTTTTAAGAGAACATTAAGTTCTCAAAAGGCTCAGCTGGACTATTGGATATTGTGTTGTAAATAATCACAATGTAAAATTTAAACCATATTTGTATTTTGGCTAAATAATCTATTTTGAATTGAATTGGATTGAAAGGTTGAATTCAGTGTCTCTGTTCAGTCTAAATTTCCTGAAATCTTTAAAAAAAATTTTTTTTTTTTTTTGGTTTACTCCTTACGTAACCGCACATTCACACCATGTAAAGTCATGGTCAGAATTCTCGTTCTGTGTCTATGCTATCATATCTGGTAATCTCTCTACTTATGAGTACGAAAACGTTGTTAAAACATAATTAATACATATATATAGGCTACTGTATATTCAAGAATTATTTGGTGTGGTTTGGGAATATTTTTTGTATTAACTCCTTCATTACGCAGTTGTTTTTTATCCTTGTCACAATTGTTTTCTATAGTACATAATTTATATGATTATATAAAGTTTACTTATTCTGGAAACCGTCATATTAATGTTATTATGTGTTTGCCCCTTTGAGGTTGTATTTAATAATCATAACTAATATTGAATACGAAAGGTTTTTAATCACCTATTCATTATCATAATAGGCATAGCCATAGTGATTGCATGATATATATATATATATATATATATATATATATATATACTGTATATATAAACTAAAAGTATTCATGTCACAGTGTGTCAACAAAAGTGATGTTAAGTGACGTAGGTGCGGAGACTCATCCAGTGCTCCATAATATATATTCTCCGTACCTCTGAAGCGGTCATGCACATCTGGGACATAGTTAGGAAATCATCATCGCAAAGTAATCACCAGGACCCTCAACAACTCATCAGTTTACTTAACCCGCTGAGCCCCAGCTAGTTTGTAATAAAAGTCCCACCCTGGCCCAGAGGGTTGAATTTTTTTTTCCAGAAACAATAGCGAAGGGGTTAGGAATGAAGGAAAAACCATGAAAAACCGATCAAAAAGCTAAAAAAATGGTCCTACAGAGCCCCCGAAAACGGATTTTACTGGAGTAAAAAATTGAAGGCAATTTCCCCCCAAAAAAGGTTTTTGCGTGCTCACGCTCACGCGGTTGGACTTTGAGGCTTTTCAACTATCGGCATGGTTGCGTGGGATACTTACACAGTTCCCATACAAATCTGAGCCCTCTAGGTGCCATAGGACCGAAGTAATTAAGCTGGACGCAACCATTGCGTCGCTGGGATTTAGCTGGACGCAACCATTGCGTCGCTGGGATTTAGCGTTACATACATTGCCGACGCAACACGTGCGACGCTGGGTCTCAGCGGGTTAAGTATCTAGTCTAGTGGGGAGGAAAATCGGTGTGATTGTACTGGGTGTGTTTGCACTTTTTGTTGTAGCCAACATGAATGTAAGCAACAGCAAGTGATGATGGAGACGGCGTAGTGACGAGGAATTGGAAAGCCTCTGCCACCAAAAATAATGGCAAGGAAATAGATGTTTGTGGTCACTACCATACTAAAGTCACAGAAAGTTATCAGTGTGATTGTTGCAGTTTTGAGTACATGCGAGCTGTGACGTGTGAAGGTACAATACTGAGAAGTATAAAGCCCCATAAAATAGTGGTACGTAAAACAGGCCTAGCCCTACACTACACGGTGAATAGCTGTAAGGATATAGCAAGGCATTTCCTAAAAAAGCATTGCAAAACAAATTGAGGAATGGGAGGAATAACGGGCAAAACAGAACAACGCCATGTAAACTGTGTTAGAGGAGAACAACCAGGTAGTACTAGAGATGGTAGTGAATGTAAAAATAACATCTGTAGTCCAGGAAAATACTGACTGGATATAAGAGGGTGTAAAAAAAGAAATCAAAACTGCCATTGTGGATGGAAGGGGCAGAGTATACCGGACGAGGAATGTGATCATGGCAAATAATCCTGAACATGAAACGGAGGATCTACAGGAGGGAATGGACAGTGACCATGAGGCAGTTATACAAATATTTACAGCTAATCTTAATCTTGGACTAACCGATATTACCGTTGTAGAAACAAAGAACCTAGAAGGGCCAAAGAGATAGAAATCGAACAGGGCCAAGACTACTTAGAGTGAGATTCCAAACTAAAGAGATGGTGAGGGCAGATGAAAACAAGAATGAATTAAGAATATGCAAGGCTAAAAGTATGATAGAACAAGACACCATTAGTACTAGCGGATGCCAACAGTCATGCTGAAGGGATAAACTCCATACACAAAATGGATTGTTGACCACTCCATTAGAAAAGCACTGAGTGGACAACAATGGAAAAATCAAGAACCTCATCATGCAAACTGAAACCTGTATGGGAAAGCAACTCCTAGTCAGCAGTAACTTCAACTTTTGCCACATAAACTAGGAAGACAACACTGTAAGGGAAAGAACACCAGGCTATAGACAAACTTTCCTAAGATCATACAGATACAAACTCAAAATAAATTAAACTTCCATAAAGCAGATACTGCGAGGATTAGACACTTGTTCAGCGAAGTCAGTTGGTACAAAATCTTCAATGACAAGATGACAACAAATGTGGACTTTATTGCTTAATAAGCATAAAGCAGTTGTCAGGAAATGTGTACAGTAGCCTATTCTCACCAAGAGGAAGTGGGACAGGACCCAAGTTGATGTACCTACAAAAACGCTGAGCTGCAAGAAAGAGGAGACATGACGGAGGTATAGGACCCGAAAGACCCAACACAGTCAAAGTACATACAATGCAGCAATGAATGAAGTAGTGAGTAGGTTAGATGGGCTAAGTACATATTTGAGAAGAAGGTGGCATTGATCAATGACAAATCCCAGACATTTCTGGGCATATGCAAGGTCCAGGACAAGTATGAGGCAATGCATGTCTAGGCTATACACACCTGAAGGAACTCTAACAGAAAATGACACAGAAACAGCTAATACAATGAACACTGCTTTCGACAAAGTTTTTGTTAAAAAGGATGTATCCCAGCCAGTCCCGGTACCAGACAGCATGTTCCAGGGCCTACCACTCCAGTTTATGGATATACAGTAAGGCACTGTACAACAACAACTGGAGAGTCTGAACTCGAGCAAAGCACCTGATCCGGATGGTGTTTCCTCAACAGCGCTCAAGACCTGTGCAGACATACTCAGTATTCCACTGGTTAAACTCTTTAGATAATCCATGATCTCTAGCATGGTCCCCAGTGGATGGAGGAAAGGCAATGTCACCCCAATCTACAAGAAAGTTAACAAAAACGATTCCCTGAACTACTGACCATTGTCCCTGACTAGCGTTGTCTCCTAGATGATGCCCAACAATCTGCTGACATACTTGGATGATATTGTTCATGTGGTTGATAAGTAAGATTGTGTGCATGTTGACTACATTGACTGCAAACGTGCCTTGGAAGCCCAAGACCTAATGGGAGACATACTTAGGTGACTGGTTAACTTCCAATCCAGACACCCATTACAGGCAACCTGCCTGTTGTCTTCTTCATTAACATAGACAAAATGTGCACAGGGTTGCAATTGAAGACAAGTTTTTGAAGTGGCTGCCGGTGTAGAGTCGACTTCCTCAGGAGTCAGTGTTGGGTCCTATTCTTTTTTTGTCATTTTAAGAACCTCGTCTGTGGACTGGGGTCCAGGGCTAGCCTGCTTGCAGATGGCAAAAAGATATATAAGACCATCCGGACGAAGAGGGATGTTAAGGCACTGGAAAGGGACATGGACAGGCTAGGGAGTGGAACATCAAATGGTTGTTGACCTTTAATATGACAAATTGCAAAATGGTACACTATTGGCCGGGGCATTCAAACAAACAGACTATTTGTTAAACGAAAATGTTCCCCCAAAAAATCAGAAGTGGAAAAGGACCTTTGGGCGTTTGTGGTTGTCAACCTCAAATCATCAGCCCACGTGGCCAAGGTGGCAGCAAGAGCCAACAGCAGACTGAGGGTTATAAAGCGTAAGGTTGAGTACCTGGACAAGGATATATTGTTGCCCCTATTTACATCACTAGTTCGACCAATCCTGGACTATGACGCACACTGCTCGTAATCCCACCTGGCTAAAGATATCAAACTCCTCGAACAAGTGCAACATAGAGCGACCAAGCTTGGGCCGGAGGTGGCGCACCTGCCATTCGAGGACCGCTGTAGAGCCCAGGGACTGCAGATACTTGAGGACCGATGGAAGTGGGGGACATGATATTAATAACTGCACATTTTCGAGGATGTCCCCTGCAAAAAACATTTCACCCTGTGCTACAACTCTCCAGGGACATAGCCTCAAGATTGCCTTGCCTGGCCACTGGAGGACAACGATGAAGGATAATTGTTTTTCCTTCTACACCATGAATGCCTGGAATTAACTCTTGGAATATGTAGTGACAGCACCAACAGTGGCCACATTCAAGTTGAGATATGAAAAACACATACACACATAAAACACAAAGGCTAGCATAACTTGGAGATGGGTGGACAAGAAAAGATGTCTCTTCTTATTCCCCCCACTAATTGTTACTTAAGCAATGCTAGGTAGGCAAATAGAATGGATGTTGACATTGCAGTGAAAAGTGGTGTCTGGCCGTGTCCAATGGAGTGGCATACCGGGGCAATGTTGTTTCAAGATGTAGTTGAGAGTGATAATGAATACAGGAAAATGTACACAAAGGGGTAAAATGGGAACAATGACACTAAACTTTAACATATTAAATTTAATAATAATGACGAAATGCAAATTAGTTTTGAGATTTATTATGGAAAGTCTCGTTTGCCAGCCTGGTGTGTACTGTGTAGTATGCAACTTCATGTGGGCAGCAAGTGACGACTTGAGAGTTTAAGGCTATAAGAAGGTTGGAGCTTTAAAAATCGATATAAAACTGAAATATATACGTACACATACACAAATTTAAAGACTGCAGAGTGCTCACGTCCTAATGACTGCATCCCAGGCAATTCTGTTAGGAGCTGCCTCACTTGTCAGGATCCTTGATGTAAGATCAGACTGCAAAGTCCTATCCCACGTCTTACTTGGTCCGCCCCTTGGTACAGATCCCTCCACATTCATGGACAGACATCTTTTCACCCTGCTTAGTTCATCCATCCTCTCCACATGTCCAAACCATCCAAGCTTGCTCGTATGTATCTCATCACTAACACTCTTCATACCTAACCTTTTCCTTAGCTCTTCACTTGATATCCTATCTTGCAGTTTGGCACCACACATCGATCTCATCGTTCTCATCTCATTGCGTTCCATTCTGTTGATATCATCCACTTTGACAGGCCACGTTTCTGAAGCATATATCATTGTGCTTTCAATGCATGAAGCATACACCTTTCCCTTCAAGGGTAGAAGGAGTCTTTTCATGGTGAGTAATGGCAAAAGTTCTCTAAACTTTTCCCAGCCACATCTTATTCTGGCGATAGTGGCGGCCTCAGCCCCACCATCAGCAGAGATGGTATCACCCAAGTAGTAAAAATTGCCACCATCTCCAGTGCTTCATTGCCAAAGTTATCACTCTCAAGCCGGACATTGAATATAAGCTCACCTTTGCATACTATGCATACTAATTTCTCAATTTTGGACTTCTTCCTTGGTAGAAGTCCCTATATTCTAGCGCAGTGCTTCTTCTTGTGATGTACCCAGCTGCGGCAGACGCTACACTGTATTGAGTTCGTGCCCACACTTTTTCTGCATACTGTGCATGGGTATGCACCGTTTTGTTCTACCTTTCATAGCCCTAATCTACAGCGTAAAACCTTGGTTATATTTATATTGACTTTATTTATATGAATTCCGTTGTTTGATAATTAAGAATGTACACATGTGAATGTGTGGGCAAGGCTTGTAGGAGTGAACTGAACGAAAAATAGCATTTTAAGCCCCTTATTATTACTATCTTTTCTATATGTATGAAGGAGACAAAAGGCAGGTTGCCTGTAATGAATGTCTCCGCCAAAGTCAAAAGAGTGACAGGGCCGAATTCAAGGGACGTTAGGGTTAAAGTGCCTGGACACACAAAGTTTAAAGAAAAATTGATTGAGGGAGAGAGTTCCAGAGTTCAATTGTTGAGTAAAAGGAAGACTGAAAAAAGGGGCTAATTCTTGGGTTGGAGAGCTGGACAGAATAGGAGTGGGACTGTGTTGAAAGGTGGGTGGCTCGCACTGAGAGAGCTCTGAAGAACAATGATTGTCGTAATAACGATAGTAGAGTGAAGGAGATGCAACATTGCGGTGTGAAGAAAGAGATTGTAGGGAACTAGTAAGAGGAAGTGAGTGGATGAGACAAAATGCTTTGGACTTTACTCTTTCGAGAAGTGTGGTATGGGTAGAGCCTCCCCACACATGCAAACAATACTCAAGACAGGGACGCACTGTGCCCTGATACAGAGCAAGAAGCTGTGCGGGGGTGAATAAGCCATGGAGACGAATGAGCACACCTAACTTTTGGGAAGCTGTTATAGCAAGAGAATGTTGAAGCTTCGAAATGTTGGGTGCTTATGTGTCACACTAGATGGTCTCAGTAGAGCTTCAAGGTGTTGGTTGCTTTCTTTGTACCACACTAGATGACGACACCTAATTTATACACGTCACTTGATTTGGAGAGAGCAGCTATACGGTTGTTCACAGCATATTCAAATATAGTATGAATTTGTGACGATATATGTTGAAAGATCGTTGAGTAAGTATTGCGCGAGAGACAAATGATAGGTTTCTCTATTTGAGAGTGCCCTATTGAAGTGATAAATATACACCATGTAGACTCATAGGCTCCTCTCATGGCGTGAAACGTTTGTGAAGTGTTATAGGAAGCTTTCTGGAGAAATTCTCTGTTCACTATTACTATATAGCTACATTGTTATTAATTTTATCATATCATACCATTTCGTTGTCCTTTGTACGTGCCTACTTCTGTTATATAGCCATCTAGTAAAGAGATATAAAGCTATATGTTTACACAATCTCTGCGTTGAGATATAATATAACCAAATTATCAATTTGAGGATCCTTAACCGATTGTTGCTTGATTTCCATTGTATCCTAATTATTATGTTCTCTCCACTAACCAACTTTACTCCTAAACTCGATTAATGAAATTAACAAACACATGTGGCAGTCCGGGGATTCGAACCCAGGACGCTCACACCGAAAATCAACACACTTATGCATTGCACCACGAAGACTGTTATTATTTTCGATTCTTAAAAGTGGAATAATCACATGATATAACAAAAACAACATGTATTTGTCATATATTTCAAAGTAAATTGTTAAAGGTTTCATCTATAATGAGTGGTTTATTTTTTAGCCAGTGATGGTAAAGAAAAATAAGTTGTTTTCACTTTATTTCCACTAGGGAGTATTGCAGAGTAAACTTATCATATGTATATAAATACTAATATTATATGCTACATGGCAATCATTCGTTAAGTAGAGCATGAAGGGCTGGAGGGCTGTAAACACTAGGTATGGCATATATGAAAACAAAAATAATTATGAATACATAGGAATCATGTTGATAGGAAAACAAAAAAATAAATACAGAGATAATATGCGTATTTAAGATTGAAAAGGATAAATGTACAATGAGAAAGTGGATAGGAATAGTTGGTTAGGGAAATGGTATAAAAACTATTATTGAGAAGAGGCATATCTTGAAGTTAAACTATTTGGGAGAAAGTGAAACACAAACATATAAAATGAATGAAGAGCATATTGTATATCACAATTATAACACAAATAATGCATTTGCGGACAAACTCATTAGAGACTAATTATTTATAATACAGCAAATATTGAAATTATGTAAATTTTAAACAAATATTAAATGGAGGCTTAGATTCTGTCCTGATTGAAGAGGATAAACATAAGTAATACATAATACATAATACATACTTGTCGTCCATCATGTAGATTCGGTTATCTGGGCCAATGAACAATAGTTGAACTGGGGCAGGAAGTGCATCCCCCCTGAAATGCAATAGAGGACATTTCAGTTACGTGTAGTGATGCGTACATTTTGTAAGGAATAGGCTGAAAGTGTGGGTGATTATTTGATCTCTCTCTCTCTCTCTCTCTCTCTCTCTCTCTCTCTCTCTCTCTCTCTCTCTCTCTCTCTCTCTCTAGCTATATATATATATATATATATATATATATATATATATATATATATATATATATATATATATATATAGAGGCTATATATATATTTATTATGTGTGTTTACGTTACTTTAAATTAGATGATTACACGTCAGTGAAAGAAAAAATCTCTAAATTAGAGGATATTAATTTTCTTTAATACAAACAAATCTATACCAAATATTACAACTAAAATCTTCTGAATTCTGTCATTAAGCTCTGTACAATATTCACCTGCCCCTGTAATAGTTTTGTGTTTTTCATTATTCAATATGTCCATTGTTTGTATCATCTGATGAAAAATAGACAAGTTACACTACCTGGACAGATATAAAGTGCCTCAATTAAACGAATGAAAGAAAAATAAGTCTAAATAACTAGAGCGAGAATGGAACAACAACAAAACAGAAAGAGGGTAGGATAAAACTGTCAAAGATGTTAGTGACGGGAAACAATGCGACTAATAAGCTGCAATATATAATTAGGAATACCTTTGGTTTCTGATGTTCCCCAAAAATCTAGTCCTAATTCTAGTTCTAAAATATTAAGGAGGTAGTTGTTTTCACCGGATCCCCTTCTCTCTCATGTTAAGCCCCTTTAGTTTTGAGATTTTAAGGCGTTCATTCCTTTAATGTTGCGATTTTAAGACTTTTCACCCCATGTCTTTATCAATATTGAGAACTTTCGTGCCATTTAGGTGCCAATTTTTTTCTGGAGAGCGATTGCGAGCTGTAATATTGGAAGAACAGGTCGGGACATTTTCCGAATTATGTACAAATATATCTTGAATTAAAATCTTGAGGATAATATATTAAGCTTGTTGGAGGTCTAGAGAGGAAACTAGAACAATAATAAATACACAAACAAATATACTGATAAGTAAACCATACCCCAATAATTGCCTCGTGCGATGTATAAAGGTTCATGGTATATTAAATGGTCTGTCTTCCACTGTGTCTATGGAAAGTAACAAAATGTAATATGCCGTTCAAGTACCGGTATTCACCAAATTATTTTAACAGTATCAGGCAAGAGCATTAAGTGCATTATATAGTATGACAATGTTTTAAAGATGTTGGGAAATCGCTCAAGCACTGCAAGTAGCCCCGGAAGAAACAGGCAAGCCTCCCCTTTCTGATATGTATGAAGATTCTCAAACCCCCTACAGCAACCCTGATAGAGTTAAACGACTAAACCTCTTCCACTAACAAGCCTCGAGAATGGCCGGAGCTTTCCTACCCACCAGCTCCCTCATTGGTCGAGGCAAGGCGATACAGACTATGACGTCACGGCTAACCGGGTATAGAAATGGTTGAGACGTTCGCTCGGGTGGCTACCCCATTGGCTCGCTATACATGATATGAATATTGTTCCATCAGTCTTTCATGCAGGAGTATTAACCCCTTCCTGACAGTACCCGTCACCTGATGGGCACCAAATTCCACTTATTTTGTGTCCTGAAAATGAGGCAAGTGATTACAGGGAACGCAGGACCCATTCATGCGTCACCCAGCAAGGCTAGGCCCACACTGATGTAACAGAGACTTCTACCACCTCACCTAGCAAAAACGGCTCAAAACTGCTAATTTTTAGCAATTTTGGCCGACCTTTGCAATATTGTTGCAAGACAACTAGACATTTACAGAGATGATTTAGGTGCCATTGGAAAGCTAAATGACTGTACTTTCACGAATATAGCATTGTATTACGTTCTGATTCTTGTTTATGCATGAAAATGTGCAGGGGATGAAGGTCATTAATGGCCAAAACCTCCAAAGGCAAGAAGTTAAAAGGCAGAAAAATTTAGAGCATTACAAATTAGTAAGAGCACTAACCCAGATGGTGGACTACCGGTACTATTATCTTGTTCTTCAACTTCCTGGCTGGTATCACTGAAATATACAAGAAAATGAATTACTAATGCAATATACACATATTTTTATTTTTGTAATTACACTCTGTTTTAATTAAAAATTTCTTTTACTATAATGGAAATGCGTCCACATTCATGAACAAAGAAATGTATATATATATATATATATATATATATATATATATATATATATATATATTTCATGGCGGTGAAGGGACCAATCAAAAAATGATTGACTTTGTAATAGATAGTTTTATGTTCTACTATGAAGCAGGGTGAATATTATGAAGCATTCCGTGGCAACTGCAAACTTTGGTAGAGAGCAGCTGAGGTGCCATAATTGAATTGAGAGCTTGTTGGTGATGTGCAATGGTCCATGCGATATTCATGGTCTACATTCCACTGTGTCTATGGGAAGTAACACAATGAAATATGTCGTTCAAGTAATCGCCAAATTACATACATATTTTTTTCAACAGTCTCATCTAGAGTATTTAAGCGCATTATAGAGTATGAACATTTATTCAAGAATAATGCTATCATAGTAGGTTGTTCTATCCCAGAATATGGATATTTGAAGAGTATATAAAGAGTATTCAAGAGCATAACATACGAACATACGAACATAAACAAAATTGAAATATGCAGAAGGCCCATTGGCCCATACAGGGCAGACCCCTTCCTCGCTACTTGTTATTTTATACCTATATCCCCTACATTACATCTCTCACTACAACCTATATCCCCTACACTACATATCTCACTACAACTTTTAACCCCTACACTACATCTATCTTATAGCTACCTAAGAACATCTCTCACTACATCAAGCTTATAGCTACCTAAGAACATCTCTCACTACACCCTATATCCCCTACACTACATCTATCTTATAACTACCTAAGGACATCTCTCACTGCAACCTATACCTGTGTAAAGGTCCATGGTATATTAATGATCTACCTTCCACTGTGTCTATGGGAATAACAAAATGTAATATGCCGTTCAAATAATCACCAAATTATTTCAACAGTCTCAGGCAAGAGCATTTAACTGCATTATATAGTATAATTTTTTTTTAAAGATGTTGGGAAATCGCCCAAGTACTGCAAGTAGCCCCGGAAGGAACAGGAAAGCCTCTCCTTTCTGATACGTATGAAGATTCACAAACCCCCCACAGGAACCCTGATAGAGTTAAACGACTAAACCTCTTCCAGCAATAAGCCTCGAGAATGGCCGGAGCTTTCCCACCCACCAGCTCCTCCCTTGGTCGAGGCAAGGCGATACAGACTATGACGTCACGGCTATCCGGGTATAGGAATGGCCGAGACATTTGCTTGGGTCGCTACGCCATTGGCCCGCTATAAATGATATGAATATTGTTCCATCAGTCTTTCATGCAGGATTATTAACCCCTTCCCGACAGTACCCGTCACGTGATGGGCACCAAATTCCACTTATTTTTTGTCTTGGAAATGAGGGAAGTGATTACAGGGAAGGCAGGACCCATTCATGCGTCACCCAACAAGGTTAGGAGCACACTGATGTAACAGAGAGACTTCTACCACCTCATCTAGAAAAAATGGCTCAAAACCGCTAATTTTTATCGAATTTGGCTGACATTTGCAAGATTGTTGCAAGACAAGTAGACGTTTTACAGAGATGATATAGGTGTCATTGGAAAGCTCAATGACTGTACTTTCACGAATATATCATTGTATTACTTTCTGATTCTTGTTTATACATGAACATGTGCAGGGAATGAAGGTCATTCAGGGCCAGAACCTCCACATGCAAGGAGTTAAACCCTGTCTATCGGGGCCCGACTTAAGTCCGTATCGAAAAATCTGGACTATGTGGCGGGGCCCGACTTAAGTCTGTGTGCAATTTTGGCGCAATATTGGCTCAGAGAGACAGACGAGCGACGGGAGGATCGTAGGTTACCTCATGACCGCTCGCCACAGCTGCCGTGGGCCTACTGAGATCTACTCAACACACATCCACCCTCCCTCCCTCGGTACACACGTAATTATGTAACGAAATGACCGTATTTTAGCGATTTTGCCCTTCGGTTGCACGATCGTTGCAAGACAAGCAGTGATCGTAGAAGGATGGTTCAGGTGTCATTGGAAAGCTCAATTAACGCCCTTTCGGGGATACATAATTGTATTACGCTCTGGCTCTTGTTTATGCATGAAAAGAGCGCGGAAACCAGGCCATTTATGGTAAAAAAAAAAAACGCTTGGCGCGTAGTGGAAAAAAACTGACGGGCCCGCTCGTAAGGCGTTAAAGGGTAGAAAAATGTTGAGCATTACAAATTATTAAGAGCACTAACCGAGAAGGTGGGTTACTGGTACTATCCTCCTGTTCATCAACATCCTGGCTGGTATCGCTGAAATATACAGGAAATTAATTACTAATTCAGCATACACATATTTTCCTTTTTGTAATTACACTCAGTTTTAAATAAAAATTTCAATTACTATAATGGAAATGCAAACTCATTCATAAAAACAGAAATGTATATAGAGATTTCATGGCAATGAAGGGATTAATCATAACATATATTTACTTGGTAATAGATTGTTTTATGTTCTACTATGAAGCAGGGTGAATATTATAAAGCATTCCGTGGGAACTTCAAACTTTGGTAGAGAGCAGCTGAGGTGCCATCGTTGAATTGATAGTATTTTTGGTGATGTGCAATGGTCCATGCAATATTCATGGTCGACCTTCCACTGTGTCTATGGGAAGTAACAAAATGAAATATGTCGTTCAAGTAATCACCAAATTACATAAATATTTTTTCAACAGTTTCATCAAGAGTATCTAAGTGCATTATATAGTATGAACATTTATTCAAGAATAATGCTATCCGAGTAGGTGGTTCTATCCCAGCAAATGGTTTTTTGAAGAGTATATAAAGAGTATTGAAGAGCAGAACATACAAACATAAGAAAAATTGAAAGTAGAAGGCCTATACAGGGCAGACCCCTATTTCCCTACTTGTTGTTTTACACCTACAGTATATCCACTACACTACATCTCTCACTACAACCTATATCCCCTATACTACATATCTCACTACAACCTTTATCCCCTACACTACATCTATCTTATAGCTACTTAAGAACATCTCTCACTACACCCTATATCCCCTATACTACATCTATCTTATAACTACCTAAGAACATCTCTCACTACAACCTATACTTGTGTAAAGTTCCATGGTATAAATGGTCTACCTTCCACTATGTCTATGGAAATCAACAAAATGTAATATGCCGTTCAAGTAATCACCAAATTATTTCATCAGTCTCAGGCAAGACCATTTAAGTGCATTATAGAGTATGACAATGTTTGAAAGATGTTAAGATATCGCCCAAGCACTGCAAGTAGCCTCGGAAGGAACAAGAAAGCCTTCCCTTTCTGATACACACGGAGATCCTCAAACCCCCTACATCAACCCTGATAGAGTTAAACGACTAAACCTCCTCCAGCAATAAGCCTTGAGAATGTTTGGAGCTTTCCCACCCACCAGCTCCCCCATTGGTTGAGGCAAGGCGATACAGACAATGATGTCACGGCTAAGTGGGTATAGGAATGGCCGAGACGTTCCCTCAGGCCAGGCCGCTACGCCATTGGCCCGCTATAAATTATATGAATATTGTTCCATCAGTCTTTCAAGCAGAAGTTATAACCCTTTCTGTACCAGTGATGTCTTTTGTATTTGATTTCAGCTAGATTTAGACGATTTTATGAAGCCTGGGATGGTTGTAAGGTAGCTAAAAGGATGAATGGAAAGAGTCTGTAGCCTTTTAATTGCTAGACGTCCATCCTAAGCTGAATAAAATCGTCTAATTATAGCTAGAATAAAATGAAAAATCGTCGCCGGTATAGAAGGGGTTAACCCCTTTCAGACATGACCCGTCACGTGATGGGCACCAAATTCCACTTATTTTGTGTCCTGGGAATGAGGCAAGGGGTTACATAGAACGCAGGACCCATTCATACGTCACCCAGCAAGGCTAGGCCACACTGATGTAAAAGAGAGACTTCTACCACCTCAACGAAAACGGCTCAAAACCGCTAATTTTTATCGAATTTGGCTGACCTTTGCACGATTGTTGCAAGACAACTAGACGTTTTACAGAGATGATTTAGGTGTCATTGGAAAGCTCAACGACTGTACTTTCACGAATATATCATTGTATTACGTTCTGATTCTTGTTTATACATGAACATGTGCAGGGAATGAAGGTCATTTAGGGGCAAAACCTCCACATGCAAGGAGTTAACCCCTGTCTATCGGGGCCCGACTTAAGTCCGTATCGAAAAATCTGGACTATGTGGCGGGGCCCGACTTAAGTCTGTGTGCAATTTTGGCGCAATATTGGCTCTGAGAGAGAGACGAGCGACGGGATGAGCGTAGGTTACCTCATGACCGCTCGCCACGGTTGCCGTGGGTTCTACTGAGATCTACTCAACACACATCCACCCTCCCTCCCTCGCTACACACGTAATTATGTAACGAAATGACCGTATTTTAGCGATTTTGCCCTTCGGTTGCACGATCGTTGCAAGACAACCAGTGATCGTAGAAGGATGGTTCAGGTGTCATTGGAAAGCTCAATTAACACCCTTTCGGGGATACATAATTGTATTACGCTCTGGCTCTTGTTTATGCATGAAAAGAGCGCGGAAACAAGGCCATTTATGGTAAGAAAAAAAACCGCTTGACGCGTAGTGGAAAAAAAACTGACGGGCCCGCTCGTAAGGCGTTAAAGGGTAGAAAAATGTTGAGCATTACAAATTATTAAGAGCACTAACCGAGAAGGTGGATTACTGGTACCGGTACTATCCTCCTGTTCATCAACATCCTGGCTGGTATCGCTGAAATATACAGGAAATTAATTACTAATTCAGCATACACATATTTTCCTTTTTGTAATTACACCCAGTTTTAAATAAAAATTTCAATTACTATAATGGAAATGCAACCTCATTCATAAAAACAGAAATGTTTATAGAGATTTCATGGCAATGAAGGGATTAATCATAACATATATTTACTTGGTAATAGATTGTTTTATGTTCTACTATGAAGCAGGGTGAATATTATAAAGCATTCCGTGGGAACTTCAAACTTTGGTAGAGAGCAGCTGAGGTGCCATCGTTGAATTGATAGTATTTTTGGTGATGTGCAATGGTCCATGCAATATTCATGGTCGACCTTCCACTGTGTCTATGGGAAGTAACAAAATGAAATATGTCGTTCAAGTAATCACCAAATTACATAAATATTTTGTTCAACAGTTTCATCAAGAGTATCTAAGTGCATTATATAGTATGAACATTTATTCAAGAATAATGCTATCCGAGTAGGTGGTTCTATCCCAGCAAATGGTTTTTTGAAGAGTATATAAAGAGTATTGAAGAGCAGAACATACAAACATAAGAAAAATTGAAAGTAGAAGGCCTATACAGGGCAGACCCCTATTTCCCTACTTGTTGTTTTACACCTACAGTATATCCACTACACTACATCTCTCACTACAACCTATATCCCCTATACTACATATCTCACTACAACCTTTATCCCCTACACTACATCTATCTTATAGCTACTTAAGAACATCTCTCACTACACCCTATATCCCCTATACTACATCTATCTTATAACTACCTAAGAACATCTCTCACTACAACCTATACTTGTGTAAAGTTCCATGGTATAAATGGTCTACCTTCCACTATGTCTATGGAAATCAACAAAATGTAATATGCCGTTCAAGTAATCACCAAATTATTTCATCAGTCTCAGGCAAGACCATTTAAGTGCATTATAGAGTATGAAAATGTTTGAAAGATGTTGAGATATCGCCCAAGCACTGCAAGTAGCCTCGGAAGGAACAAGAAAGCCTTCCCTTTCTGATACACACGGAGATCCTCAAACCCCCTACATCAACCCTGATAGAGTTAAACGACTAAACCTCCTCCAGCAATAAGCCTTGAGAATGTTTGGAGCTTTCCCACCCACCAGCTCCCCCATTGGTTGAGGCAAGGCGATACAGACAATGATGTCACGGCTAACTGGGTATAGGAATGGCCGAGACGTTCGCTCAGGCCAGGCCGCTACGCCATTGGCCCGCTATAAATTATATGAATATTGTTCCATCAGTCTTTCAAGCAGAAGTTATAACCCTTTCTGTACCAGTGATGTCTTTTGTATTTGATTTCAGCTAGATTTAGACGATTTTATGAAGCCTGGGATGGTTGTAAGGTAGCTAAAAGGATGAATGGAAAGAGTCTGTAGCCTTTTAATTGCTAGACGTCCATCCTAAGCTGAATAAAATCGTCTAATTATAGCTAGAATAAAATTAAAAAATCGTCGCCGGTATAGAAGGGGTTAACCCCTTCCAGACATGACCCGTCACGTGATGGGCACCAAATTCCACTTATTTTGTGTCCTGGGAATGAGGCAAGGGGTTACATAGAACGCAGGACCCATTCATACGTCACCCAGCAAGGCTAGGCCACACTGATGTAACAGAGAGACTTCTACCACCTCAACGAAAACGGCTCAAAACCACAAATTTTTATCGAATTTGGCTGACCTTTGCAAGATTGTTGCAAGACAACTAGACGTTTTACAGAGATGATTTAGGTGTCATTGGAAAGCTCAACGACTGTACTTTCACGAATATATCATTGTATTACGTTCTGATTCTTGTTTATACATGAACATGTGCAGGGAATGAAGGTCATTTAGGGGCAAAACCTCCACATGCAAGGAGTTAACCCCTGTCTATCGGGGCCCGACTTAAGTCCGTATCGAAAAATCTGGACTATGTGGCGGGGCCCGACTTAAGTCTGTGTGCAATTTTGGCGCAATATTGGCTCTGAGAGACAGACGAGCGACGGGATGAGCGTAGGTTGCCTCATGACCGCTCGCCACGGCTGCCGTGGGCCTACTGAGATCTACTCAACACACATCCACCCTCCCTCCCTCGCTACACACGTAATTATGTAACGAAATGACCGTATTTTAGCGATTTTGCCCTTCGGTTGCACGATCGTTGCAAGACAACCAGTGATCGTAGAAGGATGGTTCAGGTGTCATTGGAAAGCTCAATTAACACCCTTTCGGGGATACATAATTGTATTACGCTCTGGCTCTTGTTTATGCATGAAAAGAGCGCGGAAACAAGGCCATTTATGGTAAAAAAAAAAAACGCTTGACGCGTAGTGGAAAAAAACTGACGGGCCCGCTCGTAAGGCGTTAAAGGGTAGAAAAATGTTGAGCATTACAAATTATTAAGAGCACTAACCGAGAAGGTGGATTACTGGTAGCGGTACTATCCTCCTGTTCATCAACATCCTGGCTGGTATCGCTGAAATATACAGGAAATTAATTACTAATTCAGCATACACATATTTTCCTTTTTGTAATTACACTCAGTTTTAAATAAAAATTTCAATTACTATAATGGAAATGCAACCTCATTCATAAAAACAAAAATGTTTATAGAGATTTCATGGCAATGAAGGGATTAATCATAACATATATTTACTTGGTAATAGATTGTTTTATGTTCTACTATGAAGCAGGGTGAATATTATAAAGCATTCCGTGGGAACTTCAAACTTTGGTAGAGAGCAGCTGAGGTGCCATCGTTGAATTGATAGTATTTTTGGTGATGTGCAATGGTCCATGCAATATTCATGGTCGACCTTCCACTGTGTCTATGGGAAGTAACAAAATGAAATATGTCGTTCAAGTAATCACCAAATTACATAATTTTTGTTTTCAACAGTTTCATCAAGAGTATCTAAGTGCATTATATAGTATGAACATTTATTCAAGAATAATGCTATCCGAGTAGGTGGTTCTATCCCAGCAAATGGTTTTTTGAAGAGTATATAAAGAGTATTGAAGAGCAGAACATACAAACATAAGAAAAATTGAAAGTAGAAGGCCTATACAGGGCAGACCCCTATTTCCCTACTTGTTGTTTTACACCTACAGTATATCCACTACACTACATCTCTCACTACAACCTATATCCCCTATACTACATATCTCACTACAACCTTTATCCCCTACACTACATCTATCTTATAGCTACTTAAGAACATCTCTCACTACACCCTATATCCCCTATACTACATCTATCTTATAACTACCTAAGAACATCTCTCACTACAACCTATACTTGTGTAAAGTTCCATGGTATAAATGGTCTACCTTCCACTATGTCTATGGAAATCAACAAAATGTAATATGCCGTTCAAGTAATCACCAAATTATTTCATCAGTCTCAGGCAAGACCATTTAAGTGCATTATAGAGTATGAAAATGTTTGAAAGATGTTGAGATATCGCCCAAGCACTGCAAGTAGCCTCGGAAGGAACAAGAAAGCCTTCCCTTTCTGATACACACGGAGATCCTCAAACCCCCTACATCAACCCTGATAGAGTTAAACGACTAAACCTCCTCCAGCAATAAGCCTTGAGAATGTTTGGAGCTTTCCCACCCACCAGCTCCCCCATTGGTTGAGGCAAGGCGATACAGACAATGATGTCACGGCTAAGTGGGTATAGGAATGGCCGAGACGTTCCCTCAGGCCAGGCCGCTACGCCATTGGCCCGCTATAAATTATATGAATATTGTTCCATCAGTCTTTCAAGCAGAAGTTATAACCCTTTCTGTACCAGTGATGTCTTTTGTATTTGATTTCAGCTAGATTTAGACGATTTTATGAAGCCTGGGATGGTTGTAAGGTAGCTAAAAGGATGAATGGAAAGAGTCTGTAGCCTTTTAATTGCTAGACGTCCATCCTAAGCTGAATAAAATAGTCTAATTATAGCTAGAATAAAATGAAAAATCGTCGCCGGTATAGAAGGGGTTAACCCCTTCCAGACATGACCCGTCACGTGATGGGCACCAAATTCCACTTATTTTGTGTCCTGGGAATGAGGCAAGGGGTTACATAGAACGCAGGACCCATTCATACGTCACCCAGCAAGGCTAGGCCACACTGATGTAACAGAGAGACTTCTACCACCTCAACGAAAACGGCTCAAAACCGCTAATTTTTATCGAATTTGGCTGACCTTTGCACGATTGTTGCAAGACAACTAGACGTTTTACAGAGATGATTTAGGTGTCATTGGAAAGCTCAACGACTGTACTTTCACGAATATATCATTGTATTACGTTCTGATTCTTGTTTATACATGAACATGTGCAGGGAATGAAGGTCATTTAGGGGCAAAACCTCCACATGCAAGGAGTTAACCCCTGTCTATCGGGGCCCGACTTAAGTCCGTATCGAAAAATCTGGACTATGTGGCGGGGCCCGACTTAAGTCTGTGTGCAATTTTGGCGCAATATTGGCTCTGAGAGAGAGACGAGCGACGGGATGAGCGTAGGTTACCTCATGACCGCTCGCCATGGCTGCCGTGGGCCTACTGAGATCTACTCAACACACATCCACCCTCCCTCCCTCGCTACACACGTAATTATGTAACGAAATGACCGTATTTTAGCGATTTTGCCCTTCGGTTGCACGATCGTTGCAAGACAACCAGTGATCGTAGAAGGATGGTTCAGGTGTCATTGGAAAGCTCAATTAACACCCTTTCGGGGATACATAATTGTATTACGCTCTGGCTCTTGTTTATGCATGAAAAGAGCGCGGAAACAAGGCCATTTATGGTAAAAAAAAAAAACGCTTGACGCGTAGTGGAAAAAAACTGACGGGCCCGCTCGTAAGGCGTTTAAAGGGTAGAAAAATGTTGAGCATTACAAATTATTAAGAGCACTAACCGAGAAGGTGGATTACTGGTACCGGTACTATCCTCCTGTTCATCAACATCCTGGCTGGTATCGCTGAAATATACAGGAAATTAATTACTAATTCAGCATACACATATTTTCCTTTTTGTAATTACACTCAGTTTTAAATAAAAATTTCAATTACTATAATGGAAATGCAACCTCATTCATAAAAACAGAAATGTTTATAGAGATTTCATGGCAATGAAGGGATTAATCATAACATATATTTACTTGGTAATAGATTGTTTTATGTTCTACTATGAAGCAGGGTGAATATTATAAAGCATTCCGTGGGAACTTCAAACTTTGGTAGAGAGCAGCTGAGGTGCCATCGTTGAATTGATAGTATTTTTGGTGATGTGCAATGGTCCATGCAATATTCATGGTCGACCTTCCACTGTGTCTATGGGAAGTAACAAAATGAAATATGTCGTTCAAGTAATCACCAAATTACATAAATATTTTTTTCAACAGTTTCATCAAGAGTATCTAAGTGCATTATATAGTATGAACATTTATTCAAGAATAATGCTATCCGAGTAGGTGGTTCTATCCCAGCAAATGGTTTTTTGAAGAGTATATAAAGAGTATTGAAGAGCAGAACATACAAACATAAGAAAAATTGAAAGTAGAAGGCCTATACAGGGCAGACCCCTATTTCCCTACTTGTTGTTTTACACCTACAGTATATCCACTACACTACATCTCTCACTACAACCTATATCCCCTATACTACATATCTCACTACAACCTTTATCCCCTACACTACATCTATCTTATAGCTACTTAAGAACATCTCTCACTACACCCTATATCCCCTATACTACATCTATCTTATAACTACCTAAGAACATCTCTCACTACAACCTATACTTGTGTAAAGTTCCATGGTATAAATGGTCTACCTTCCACTATGTCTATGGAAATCAACAAAATGTAATATGCCGTTCAAGTAATCACCAAATTATTTCATCAGTCTCAGGCAAGACCATTTAAGTGCATTATAGAGTATGAAAATGTTTGAAAGATGTTGAGATATCGCCCAAGCACTGCAAGTAGCCTCGGAAGGAACAAGAAAGCCTTCCCTTTCTGATACACACGGAGATCCTCAAACCCCTACATCAACCCTGATAGAGTTAAACGACTAAACCTCCTCCAGCAATAAGCCTTGAGAATGTTTGGAGCTTTCCCACCCACCAGCTCCCCCATTGGTTGAGGCAAGGCGATACAGACAATGATGTCACGGCTAACTGGGTATAGGAATGGCCGAGACGTTCGCTCAGGCCAGGCCGCTACGCCATTGGCCCGCTATAAATTATATGAATATTGTTCCATCAGTCTTTCAAGCAGAAGTTATAACCCTTTCTGTACCAGTGATGTCTTTTGTATTTGATTTCAGCTAGATTTAGACGATTTTATGAAGCCTGGGATGGTTGTAAGGTAGCTAAAAGGATGAATGGAAAGAGTCTGTAGCCTTTTAATTGCTAGACGTCCATCCTAAGCTGAATAAAATTGTCTAATTATAGCTAGAATAAAATGAAAAATCGTCGCCAGTAAAGAAGGGGTTAACCCCTTCCAGACATGACCCGTCACGTGATGGGCACCAAATTCCACTTATTTTGTGTCCTGGGAATGAGGCAAGGGGTTACATAGAACGCAGGACCCATTCATACGTCACCCAGCAAGGCTAGGCCACACTGATGTAACAGAGAGACTTCTACCACCTCAACGAAAACGGCTCAAAACCGCTAATTTTTATCGAATTTGGCTGACCTTTGCAAGATTGTTGCAAGACAACTAGACGTTTTACAGAGATGATTTAGGTGTCATTGGAAAGCTCAACGACTGTACTTTCACGAATATATCATTGTATTACGTTCTGATTCTTGTTTATACATGAACATGTGCAGGGAATGAAGGTCATTTAGGGGCAAAACCTCCACATGCAAGGAGTTAACCCCTGTCTATCGGGGCCCGACTTAAGTCCGTATCGAAAAATCTGGACTATGTGGCGGGGCCCGACTTAAGTCTGTGTGCAATTTTGGCGCAATATTGGCTCTGAGAGAGACGAGCGACGGGATGAGCGTAGGTTACCTCATGACCGCTCGCCACGGTTGCCGTGGGCCTACTGAGATCTACTCAACACACATCCACCCTCCCTCCCTCGCTACACACGTAATTATGTAACGAAATGACCGTATTTTAGCGATTTTGCCCTTCGGTTGCACGATCGTTGCAAGACAACCAGTGATCGTAGAAGGATGGTTCAGGTGTCATTGGAAAGCTCAATTAACACCCTTTCGGGGATACATAATTGTATTACGCTCTGGCTCTTGTTTATGCATGAAAAGAGCGCGGAAACAAGGCCATTTATGGTAAGAAAAAAAAAACGCTTGACGCGTAGTGGAAAAAAACTGACGGGCCCGCTCGTAAGGCGTTAAAGGGTAGAAAAATGTTGAGCATTACAAATTATTAAGAGCACTAACCGAGAAGGTGGATTACTGGTACCGGTACTATCCTCCTGTTCATCAACATCCTGGCTGGTATCGCTGAAATATACAGGAAATTAATTACTAATTCAGCATACACATATTTTCCTTTTTGTAATTACACTCAGTTTTAAATAAAATTTTTAATTACTATAATGGAAATGCAACCTCATTCATAAAAACAGAAATGTTTATAGAGATTTCATGGCAATGAAGGGATTAATCATAACATATATTTACTTGGTAATAGATTGTTTTATGTTCTACTATGAAGCAGGGTGAATATTATAAAGCATTCCGTGGGAACTTCAAACTTTGGTAGAGAGCAGCTGAGGTGCCATCGTTGAATTGATAGTATTTTTGGTGATGTGCAATGGTCCATGCAATATTCATGGTCGACCTTCCACTGTGTCTATGGGAAGTAACAAAATGAAATATGTCGTTCAAGTAATCACCAAATTACATAAATATTTTTTTCAACAGTTTCATCAAGAGTATCTAAGTGCATTATATAGTATGAACATTTATTCAAGAATAATGCTATCCGAGTAGGTGGTTCTATCCCAGCAAATGGTTTTTTGAAGAGTATATAAAGAGTATTGAAGAGCAGAACATACAAACATAAGAACAATTGAAAGAATGAACGAAGGCGGTGCTGGTTGGGGGGAGGGGCGTCGACTGACTGGGGACAGAGGTGCATGGGGCGGTTCGTTCGTGGCCACCCCTTCGGGGATCACGGCGTCAGGCAATAGATAGATAGATAGAACAATTGAAAGTAGAAGGCCTATACAGGGCAGACCCCTATTTCCCTACTTGTTGTTTTACACCTACAGTATATCCACTACACTACATCTCTCACTACAACCTATATCCCCTATACTACATATCTCACTACAACCTTTATCCCCTACACTACATCTATCTTATAGCTACTTAAGAACATCTCTCACTACACCCTATATCCCCTATACTACATCTATCTTATAACTACCTAAGAACATCTCTCACTACAACCTATACTTGTGTAAAGTTCCATGGTATAAATGGTCTACCTTCCACTATGTCTATGGAAATCAACAAAATGTAATATGCCGTTCAAGTAATCACCAAATTATTTCATCAGTCTCAGGCAAGACCATTTAAGTGCATTATAGAGTATGAAAATGTTTGAAAGATGTTGAGATATCGCCCAAGCACTGCAAGTAGCCTCGGAAGGAACAAGAAAGCCTTCCCTTTCTGATACACACGGAGATCCTCAAACCCCCTACATCAACCCTGATAGAGTTAAACGACTAGACCTCCTCCAGCAATAAGCCTTGAGAATGTTTGGAGCTTTCCCACCCACCAGCTCCCCCATTGGTTGAGGCAAGGCGATACAGACAATGATGTCACGGCTAAGTGGGTATAGGAATGGCCGAGACGTTCCCTCAGGCCAGGCCGCTACGCCATTGGCCCGCTATAAATTATATGAATATTGTTCCATCAGTCTTTCAAGCAGAAGTTATAACCCTTTCTGTACCAGTGATGTCTTTTGTATTTGATTTCAGCTAGATTTAGACGATTTTATGAAGCCTGGGATGGTTGTAAGGTAGCTAAAAGGATGAATGGAAAGAGTCTGTAACCTTTTAATTACTAGACGTCCTTCCTAAGCTGAATACAATCGTCTAATTATAGCTAGAATAAAATGAAAAGGACGTCGCCGGTACAGAAGGGGTTAACCCCTTCCAGACATGACCCGTCACGTGATGGGCACCAAATTCCACTTATTTTGTGTCCTGGGAATGAGGCAAGGGGTTACATAGAACGCAGGACCCATTCATACGTCACCCAGCAAGGCTAGGCCACACTGATGTAAAAGAGAGACTTCTACCACCTCAACGAAAACGGCTCAAAACCGCTAATTTTTATCGAATTTGGCTGACCTTTGCACGATTGTTGCAAGACAACTTGACGTTTTACAGAGATGATTAGGTGTCATTGGAAAGCTCAACGACTGTACTTTCACGAATATATCATTGTATTACGTTCTGATTCTTGTTTATACATGAACATGTGCAGGGAATGAAGGTCATTTAGGGGCAAAACCTCCACATGCAAGGAGTTAACCCCTGTCTATCGGGGCCCGACTTAAGTCCGTATCGAAAAATCTGGAATATGTGGCGGGGCCCGACTTAAGTCTGTGTGCAATTTTGGCGCAATATTGGCTCTGAGAGAGAGACGAGCGACGGGATGAGCGTAGGTTACCTCATGACCGCTCGCCATGGCTGCCGTGGGCCTACTGAGATCTACTCAACACACATCCACCCTCCCTCCCTCGCTACACACGTAATTATGTAACGAAATGACCGTATTTTAGCGATTTTGCCCTTCGGTTGCACGATCGTTGCAAGACAACCAGTGATCGTAGAAGGATGGTTCAGGTGTCATTGGAAAGCTCAATTAACACCCTTTCGGGGATACATAATTGTATTACGCTCTGGCTCTTGTTTATGCATGAAAAGAGCGCGGAAACAAGGCCATTTATGGTAAAAAAAAAAAACGCTTGACGCGTAGTGGAAAAAAACTGACGGGCCCGTTCGTAAGGCGTTAAAGGGTAGAAAAATGTTGAGCATTACAAATTATTAAGAGCACTAACCGAGAAGGTGGATTACTGGTACCGGTACTATCCTCCTGTTCATCAACATCCTGGCTGGTATCGCTGAAATATACAGGAAATTAATTACTAATTCAGCATACACATATTTTCCTTTTTGTAATTACACTCAGTTTTAAATAAAAATTTCAATTACTATAATGGAAATGCAACCTCATTCATAAAAACAGAAATGTTTATAGAGATTTCATGGCAATGAAGGGATTAATCATAACATATATTTACTTGGTAATAGATTGTTTTATGTTCTACTATGAAGCAGGGTGAATATTATAAAGCATTCCGTGGGAACTTCAAACTTTGGTAGAGAGCAGCTGAGGTGCCATCGTTGAATTGATAGTATTTTTGGTGATGTGCAATGGTCCATGCAATATTCATGGTCGACCTTCCACTGTGTCTATGGGAAGTAACAAAATGAAATATGTCGTTCAAGTAATCACCAAATTACATAAATATTTTTTCAACAGTTTCATCAAGAGTATCTAAGTGCATTATATAGTATGAACATTTATTCAAGAATAATGCTATCCGAGTAGGTGGTTCTATCCCAGCAAATGGTTTTTTGAAGAGTATATAAAGAGTATTGAAGAGCAGAACATACAAACATAAGAAAAATTGAAAGTAGAAGGCCTATACAGGGCAGACCCCTATTTCCCTACTTGTTGTTTTACACCTACAGTATATCCACTACACTACATCTCTCACTACAACCAATATCCCCTATACTACATATCTCACTACAACCTTTATCCCCTACACTACATCTATCTTATAGCTACTTAAGAACATCTCTCACTACACCTATATCCCCTATACTACATCTATCTTATAACTACCTAAGAACATCTCTCACTACAACCTATACTTGTGTAAAGTTCCATGGTATAAATGGTCTACCTTCCACTATGTCTATGGAAATCAACAAAATGTGATATGCCGTTCAAGTAATCACCAAATTATTTCATCAGTCTCAGGCAAGACCATTTAAGTGCATTATAGAGTATGAAAATGTTTGAAAGATGTTGAGATATCGCCCAAGCACTGCAAGTAGCCTTGGAAGGAACAAGAAAGCCTTCCCTTTCTGATACACACGGAGATCCTCAAACCCCCTACATCAACCCTGATAGAGTTAAACGACTAAACCTCCTCCAGCAATAAGCCTTGAGAATGTTTGGAGCTTTCCCACCCACCAGCTCCCCCATTGGTTGAGGCAAGGCGATACAGACAATGATGTCACGGCTAAGTGGGTATAGGAATGGTCGAGACGTTCCCTCAGGCCAGGCCGCTACGCCATTGGCCCGCTATAAATTATATTAATATTGTTCCATCAGTCTTTCAAGCAGAAGTTATAACCCTTTCTGTACCAGTGATGTCTTTTGTATTTGATTTCAGCTAGATTTAGACGATTTTATGAAGCCTGGGATGGTTGTAAGGTAGCTAAAAGGATGAATGGAAAGAGTCTGTAGCCTTTTAATTGCTAGACGTCCATCCTAAGCTGAATAAAATCGTCTAATTATAGCTAGAATAAAATGAAAAATCGTCGCCGGTATAGAAGGGGTTAACCCCTTCCAGACATGACCCGTCACGTGATGGGCACCAAATTCCACTTATTTTGTGTCCTGGGAATGAGGCAAGGGGTTACATAGAACGCAGGACCCATTCATACGTCACCCAGCAAGGCTAGGCCCACACTGATGTAACAGAGAGACTTCTACCACCTCAACGAAACGGCTCAAAACCGCTAATTTTTATCGAATTTGGCTGACCTTTGCAAGATTGTTGCAAGACAACTAGACGTTTTACAGAGATGATTTAGGTGTCATTGGAAAGCTCAACGACTGTACTTTCACGAATATATCATTGTATTACGTTCTGATTCTTGTTTATACATGAACATGTGCAGGGAATGAAGGTCATTTAGGGGCAAAACCTCCACATGCAAGGAGTTAACCGCTGTCTATCGGGGCCCGAATTAAATCCGTATCGAAAAATCTGGACTATGTGGCGGGGCCCGACTTAAGTCTGTGTGCAATTTTGGCGCAATATTGGCTCTGAGAGAGAGACAAGCGACGGGATGAGCGTAGGTTACCTCATGACCGCTCGCCACGGCTGCCGTGGGCCTACTGAGATCTACTCAACACACATCCACCCTCCCTCCCTCGCTACACATGTAATTATGTAACAAAATGACCGTATTTTAGCGATTTTGCCCTTCGGTTGAACGATCGTTGCAAGACAACCAGTGATCGTAGAAGGATGGTTCAGGTGTCATTGGAAAGCTCAATTAACACCCTTTCGGGGATACATAATTGTATTACGCTCTGACTCTTGTTTATGCATGAAAAGAGCGCGGAAACAAGGCCATTTATGGAAAAAAAAAAAACCGCTTGGCGCGTAGTGGAAAAAAACTGACGGGCCCGCTCGTAAGGCGTTAAAGGGTAGAAAAATGTTGAGCATTACAAATTATTAAGAGCACTAACCGAGAAGGTGGATAACTGGTACCGGTACTATCCTCCTGTTTATCAACATCCTGGCTGGTATCGCTGAAATATACAGGAAATTAATTACTAATTCAGCATACACATATTTTCCTTTTTGTAATTTCACTCAGTTTTAAATAAAAATTTCAATTACTATAATGGAAATGCAACCTCATTCATAAAAACAGAAATGTTTATAGAGATTTCATGGCAATGAAGGGATTAATCATAACATATATTTACTTGGTAATAGATTGTTTTATGTTCTACTACGAAGCAGGGTGAATATTATAAAGCATTCCGTGGGAACTTCAAACTTTGGTAGAGAGCAGCTGAGGTGCCATCGTTGAATTGATAGTATTTTTGGTGATGTGCAATGGTCCATGCAATATTCATGGTCGACCTTCCACTGTGTCTATGGGAAGTAACAAAATGAAATATGTCGTTCAAGTAATCACCAAATTACATAAATATTTTTTTCAACAGTTTCATCAAGAGTATCTAAGTGCATTATATAGTATGAACATTTATTCAAGAATAATGCTATCCGAGTAGGTGGTTCTATCCCAGCAAATGGTTTTTTGAAGAGTATATAAAGAGTATTGAAGAGCAGAACATACAAACATAAGAAAAATTGAAAGTAGAAGGCCTATACAGGGCAGACCCTATTTCCCTACTTGTTGTTTTACACCTACAGTATATCCACTACACTACATCTCTCACTACAACCTATATCCCCTATACTACATATCTCACTACAACCTTTATCCCCTACACTACATCTATCTTATAGCTACTTAAGAACATCTCTCACTACACCCTATATCCCCTATACTACATCTATCTTATAACTACCTAAGAACATCTCTCACTACAACCTATACTTGTGTAAAGTTCCATGGTATAAATGGTCTACCTTCCACTATGTCTATGGAAATCAACAAAATGTAAATTGCCGTTCAAGTAATCACCAAATTATTTCATCAGTCTCAGGCAAGACCATTTAAGTGCATTATAGAGTATGAAAATGTTTGAAAGATGTTGAGATATCGCCCAAGCACTGCAAGTAGCCTCGGAAGGAACAATAAAGCCTTCCCTTTCTGATACACACGGAGATCCTCAAACCCCCTACATCAACCCTGATAGAGTTAAACGACTAAACCTCCTCCAGCAATAAGCCTTGAGAATGTTTGGAGCTTTCCCACCCACCAGCTCCCCCATTGGTTGAGGCAAGGCGATACAGACAATGATGTCACGGCTAACTGGGTATAGGAATGGCCGAGACGTTCGCTCAGGCCAGGCCGCTACGCCATTGGCCCGCTATAAATTATATGAATATTGTTCCATCAGTCTTTCAAGCAGAAGTTATAACCCTTTCTGTACCAGTGATGTCTTTTGTATTTGATTTCAGCTAGATTTAGACGATTTTATGAAGCCTGGGATGGTTGTAAGGTAGCTAAAAGGATGAATGGAAAGAGTCTGTTGCCTTTTAATTGCTAGGACGTCCATCCTAAGCTGAATAAAATCGTCTAATTATAGCTAGAATAAAATGAAAAATCGTCGCCGGTATAGAAGGGGTTAACCCCTTCCAGACATGACCGTCACGTGATGGGGCACCAAATTTCCACTTATTTTGTGTCCTGGGAATGAGGCAAGGGGTTACATAGAACGCAGGACCCATTCATACGTCACCCAGCAAGGCTAGGCCACACTGATGTAACAGAGAGACTTCTACCACCTCAACGAAAACGGCTCAAAACCGCTAATTTTTATCGAATTTGGCTGACCTATTGCAAGATTGTTGCAAGACAAACTAGACGTTTTAACAGAGATGATTTAGGTGTCATTGGAAGCTCAACGACTGTACTTTCACGAATATATCATTGTATTACGTTCTGATTCTTGTTTATACATGAACATGTGCAGGGAATGAAGGTCATTTAGGGGCAAAACCTCCACATGCAAGGAGTTAACCGCTGTCTCTCGGGGCCCGAATTAAGTCCGTATCGAAAAATCTGGACTATGTGGCGGGGCCCGACTTAAGTCTGTGTGCAATTTTGGCGCAATATTGGCTCTGAGAGAGAGACGAGCGACGGATGAGCGTAGGTTACCTCATGACCGCTCGCCACGGCTGCCGTGGGCCTACTGAGATCTACTCAACACACATCCACCCTCCCTCCCTCGCTACACACGTAATTATGTAACGAAATGACCGTATTTTAGCGATTTTGCCATTCGGTTGCACGGATCGTTGCAAGACAACCAGTGATCGTAGAAGGATGGTTCAGGTTGTCATTGGAAAGCTCAATTAACACCCTTTCGGGGATACATAATTGTATTACGCTCTGGCTCTTGTTTATGCATGAAAAGAGCGCGGAAGCAAGGCCATTTATGGAAAAAAAAAAAAACGCTTGACGCTTAGTGGAAAAAAACTGACGGGCCCGCTCTTAAGGCGTTAAAGGTAGAAAAATGTTGAGCATTACAAATTATTAAGAGCACTAACCGAGAAGGTGGATTAATGGTACCGGTCCTATCCTCCTGTTCATCAACATCCTGGCTGGTATCGCTGAAAGATACAGGAAATTAAGTACTAATTCAGCATACCATAGTTTCCTTTTTGTAATACACTCAGTTTTAAATAAAAAATTTCAATTACTATAATGGAAAATGCAACCTCATTCATAAAAACAGAAATGTTTATAGAGATTTCATGGCAATGAAGGGATTAATCATAACATATATTTACTTGGTAATAGATTGTTTTATGTTCTACTATGAAGCAGGGTGAAGCTTATAAAGCATTCCGTGGGAACTTCAAACTTTGGTAGAGAGCAGCTGAGGTGCCATCGTTGAATTGATAGTATTTTTGGTGATGTGCAATGGTCCATGCAATATTCATGGTCGACCTTCCACTGTGTCTATGGGAAGTAACAAAATGAAATATGTCGTTCAAGTAATCACCAAATTACATAAATATTTTTTTCAACAGTTTCATCAAGAGTATCTAAGTGCATTATATAGTATGGACATTTATTCAAGAATAATGCTATCCGAGTAGGTGGTTCTATCCCAGCAATGGTTTTTGAAGAGTATATAAAGAGTATTGAAGAGCAGAACATACAAACATAAGAAAAATTGAAAGTAGAAGGCCTATACAGGGCAGACCCCTATTTCCCTACTTGTTGTTTTACACCTACAGTATATCCACTACACTACATCTCTCACTACAACCTATATCCCCTATACTACATATCTCACTACAACCTTTATCCCCCCTACACTACATCTAGCTGATAGCTACTTAAGAACATCTCGCTCTCACTACACCCTATAGCCCCTATACTACATGCTATCTTATATCTACCTAAGAACCTCTCTCACTACACCCTATATCAACTACACTACATCTATCTTATAACTACCT
>JAVRFV010000375.1:0-62362 GCA_032716605.1 Paralithodes platypus
TCAATATTTTCCTGGCGAGCGGCAGCGGAGCCAGCATATATAAAGTATATATTTTTGTTTTGACAGCAAGCTAAATTTTTACATTTTTTCGATAGAAAAATGACTCCGGCGAATTCCATACAATGCTGGCTCGCTATCGCTCGCCAGGAAGAAATCGACATCTGGATGGGGATAAACATCTTAAAACAGTTGGCTGAATGGGGCCGAATGGATACAAGCCAGGAAAAGAGAAAAGTAGAGAGACATACAAAAAAGCCGGTGACCCCCCCCCTTAATATATATCGATTTCGTCGAGTCTAATCAGCTGACATTACCGTCCCTTCATTGGGGAGATTGTTGGCACCAATCGAGCAGGGCAGTACCTAGGGGAGGCCACGTAGGCATATGATAAAGAGTTGCTGGAACTCCTGTTTTATTTGCCTGGCTTCCCCCACTGTTTCTATCTGTGCCTCACTTACACAGAACAATCTAGCTAAATCTCACAAACACCTCCTCCTATTCATTTCACCACAATTAACCCCTTGAGTACCAGAGACTTGTTTTTTTTATAATATTCTGGCACCTATTAAACGATTTTGTTCAGCTTAGAAAGGACCTCTAGCAACAATATGGCTTCAAACTATCTCAACCAACCCATTTTACTACCACAGAACCTTCCTAAGCTGCATAATATCGCCTTAATAAAGCTCGAGTAATATATAACACGCGTCAATGGTACTCAAAGGGTTGACAAGCACACCAGACATCTGTCCAAAACATATAACGTATCTATGACGTGCAGTACCTTGATTTGGGTTCTGTCACTCTTTCAACCCGTTGGGGAGACACTTGTTACAGGACGCTTGGCCGTTTGTCTCCTTCAGATCACATAACAAAAGTCGACCAGAAATTGTAACCCTTAACCCTCTGTAAACTTCAAAAGGGTTAGAGCAAATGGCTTTAAATTTCCATACTATTTCCCTGGCTGACCTTCCCCAAATGGTGGAAATTAGTTTGATTACTCTAATCGTTTTTTAGTTAAGAGAGGTTGGGGTTGGGATTTTCGGTAGCCACATTTCCTGGGCCGAAAGACTCGTTCAGCTTATATTTCAGCCTCGCTATCACTCGCCAGGAATACAAAATTAGACACCTAAATGACACGAACAGTCAGTAATATTGCTCAACTAAAAGGGGCGGAACGGTCTTAAACTAATAGGGCTAAACATGAAGAGAGAAGGAGGGCTAGGCAAAAGTACCAACACCTCCCCTTACAATTTAGTTGCAATTGTAATTCACAAAAACCAATGTTCGCATGGCAGGGATACTGATTATGGACATTGAAAGTGCTGTGGTGCTTGGAAAACAGAACTGCATAACCAACCAGTAGAAATCCACGGTGGGCTGTGAAGAAGAAAAACATATGATTTGTTTAGGTATTTATTGAGATGCAAAGATGGATTTTGGCACCCATATATTATGACAATTATAATTTTTCACGAACCAACTTCACCCCCCCTCTTCTAAACTCAATGAAGGAAATAAACAAGTACATGTGGCACTCTAAGGACTCGAAACTAGGGACACTAATTCGCCGCACTTATGCATTACGCTATCAAGACAGTTAAAGAAATATGCACAAGCCTACGATTATTATGCAAGTTCGAATCCTGCATATTTAATATATGAGGAAAACTGCATACCCGACATTTGCAGGAAGTTGCGAAATCCAACAATTTGGGAATTATCGTCGTAGTTACTCAAGATACCGAGCCGAATGACTATTAAATCAATTGGAAGATCCAAATTTGCATTCAGTATGTTAACTAACACCCTGCAAAACTGGAGAGCAAATCTACTTGTCAACATCTCTGTCTTTGTAGAGATGAGAAACTGTATTTATTGCTATTATAATATTAGCATGATTTTTAGTCACAAGTGCCTGTGTAAGGTGATTCAGAGTAGCTATAACATAAATTATATGGGGGGGGGTCTCTCTCTCTCTCTCTCTCTCTCTCTCTCTCTCTCTCTCTCTCTCTCTCTCTCTCTCTCTCTCTCTCTCTCTCTCTCTCTCTCTCTCTCTCTCTCTCTCTCTCTCTCCTATCCTCTTCCTCTCTCTCTCTCTCTCTCGATTGCCTTATTTTTATCAAATCATAAGTTTTGCCTTTCGCCCTGTTCATTATTTCTTTCGAGAGCCATACTTTCTTACTTTAATTATCCATAGGCAGGACCGGCCTATTCCCGTGAAGATGATGGCACCCAAGGCACAGTTGATAAGACATGAACCTGGTACATAGTGTTAATGGGAATGAAGGTATCGAAAGGGCAAAAATTTTGAAACAAAACATTAAAACGGTAAAAGGAGTTCAATAATCTTCAAACTCCAAATTACGTGTGAGAGAGAGATGCTGGACTCACGGCAAAAAGAAAGAGAGAGTATAGCGAAAACGACAAGACGAGGAGCGAGAGAGACGGCGCCGACGAGTATTAGAAGAGAACAAAGCGATTAACGCCCACATCGGCAGAGGATGGAGAGAGGTGAGAGGCGATGAGCGAGAGAGAGGCGAACAGAGAGACCCGCTAGAGGAGAATGAACCCCACGTCGGAGGCGAGAGATGTTAAGAGAGAACGAGAGACGATGAGAGAGCGAAGGAGAAGAGAAGAGAGGCAGAGGAGAGAGAGGGATAGAAGAGAGAGAGAGAGAGAGAGAAGAGAGAGAGAGAGAGAGAGAGAGAGAGCAAGAGTGAGAGAGAGCGAGAGAGAGAGAGAGAGAGCGGAGAGAGAGAGAGGAGAGAGAGAAGAGAAGAGAGAGAGAGAGAGAGAGAGAGAAGAGAGCAGAGATGAGAGAGAGAGAGAGAGAGAGAGAGAGAGAGAGGTACGAGAGAGAGAGAGCGGAGAGAGAGGAGAGAGAGAGAGAGAGAGAGAGAGAGAAGGGGAGAGAGGAAGAGAGGAGAGAGGAGAAGAGAGAGAGAGAGAGAGAGAGAGAGAGAGAGAGAGAGAGAGAGAGAGAGAGAGAATTACTCCGGCCCAACATAAGATATTAACTCAGGAAGCCACGTAGTGCATCATCATTACTACGCTGCATGTTTTCTTTGGTTCCATCTCGTTTTCTTTTCTTTACTTGATTTACTTTATATTATGGGGATACTGAAGAGAGTGATTGAGTGAGTGAGAGAGTGAGAAAGAGATAAACAGAGAGAAAGGAAAAACATGTGTACACAGGAATAATTTGAGTGAAGAAGTAAACAAACTGTTGGAAAGCTGCACCCAAACCACAAGCAACCCCGGAAGGAAAAATCAAGAACCCCGCTTTACAATCTGATGCATATGCAGATTCCCAAACCCCCCCAATCACTTCATCAGAGTTCCTTGTTGATATGGATAGCCAGGATTCCTCTGCTGGAAGCTCCAGAAAAGGGATGAAGCTTTCCCCACCACCACGCTCCCTCACTGGCCGAGAAAAGGTACTTCAGGAGTAGACATCACGGAATGCCGGCTACCGCATTGGCCAAGACGGTCACCCGGGCTTCCACCCTATTGGCTGGAACAAACTCCTGGAAACCAGAAACACGGGCAAGAAAGTTCACCCGAGCATCAACAAATCTGGAGGATCAGGATCCAGGTCAGGCAAGATAGGAAGCTCTGTGATTGGCTGGAGGAGAACACCTCGATCCCCCAGCCGGCCATATAAGGACCCCACACCAAACCCATCGAGGAAGGATATTTTGGCCATACGGATTTCACTCAGCTCCAGTTCCAGCCATCTCTCCCCTTTCACCACCACTACCAACATGCCCTTTAGCAACTTCCACCACAGTTGCTGGGAAGGTGAAGTACAATGTGAAAAAGGGATACGGCTTCATCACCAGAGACAATGGAACTGACATCTTCGTCCACAAGAGCCAAATCTCCGCCCCAAACCCACAACACACAGTGCTTTCTCTCGGCGACGGCGAGAGGGTATGGTTCAAGATCACATTGGGGGAAAAAGGAGTGGAAGCAGAATCCATCACAGGACTATTAGGAGCTGTTTTGAAGGGGTCCAGACACGCCTGGGCGAGGAAAAAGGAGGAGGAAAAGAAGAACCCACCAACAAGCTAGGGCCAAACATCCAGTGATAGATCAGAAGTAATTCAGATCCTAATCACAACGGCCATGGCACTTGCAGGTGGGGAACACCAACTCTTCAGGAAGTTCCTACCAATCCTCCTGAAGGCTAATAACCTTCCCTCGATCATCATCCCAGCACTACAACCCAAACAACATGTCTGTCCCCTGGAGCCCAGAATCAGAAACAACATGAGGAAGCGATTGAACCTTCAAAAGCCTCTCTCAAGATCCACCACAACACCTCCACCTTCACCACCTCCTGCAGCTGCAACACCTGAGCAGATTTTCAAGAGATCTGCCAAGTCTTCAACATCTATAGACAAGGCTAAGTTTCGGCTTAAGATCTCAAGAGCCCATCAACATCTTTGAGGCAAATCTTCTCACCACCACCTCCAAGCAGCCGGCAGTCAGTACTCCAGTACAAACTCCCCAGACCACTAGGAGGAAGCAGGCGACGCCCACCAAGCATCTTCATCTTCACCATCCGCTTCTTCAACACCGCCGTATCCCGCCTTCACCCACCTCAGCTGCCTTTCCACCACCGTGACACAGTTGCTCTATGAGTGCTATTAAAAAATAAAACTTCAAGAACAGCAAGGACAGCCCTCCACCTTTTACTCTTCAACATTGCTCATCTTTTCAATTTTTACTTCTCTCTAATCCTTAGAGACCTCTCATCTCCCCAACCTACCTATCCCTCTTCATTCATTCATTCATCGAGGAAGCAGACAAACTCCAGCCCACTCCAACACCCAAGATGGAGACACCATGACCAGAACCTGAGAGACCTGCCTGCAACCTGACACTAACACCAGTCATCGACCTCTTCACACAACTACCAGAGGAGGAAACGAAAGACCAGGAAGTGCTGACAACACCACCAACAGAAACCAGGGAAGCAACACCACCTGCAACACCCCAACCTCAACCCCCTGCACCACAGCCAGACACCAAACCATGTCCCTACAAAGAACACTATCAAAAATTATATTTGTGGAGGACAACAGGTTATAGCACTTGGACTAATCATCGGCATCACCTTAAAAAGCCTTGTGACAAAGACTTTCTGGAAAACATACGTCACCAGCTGCGGCCGCACATGCACCTGCCTCTATCACGAAAGAAACCCTCAAGGGAAAATCGTCTGCAAAACCACTGTAGAAGACGATGCAGACGAAGAAAAAGGAGATCGCGTAATTGATGTCCTCAAGAAAAACAAAGAGAAACACAGGATGAACCTCAAAAACTGCAAGACATGCTTCTAGCCCACCAAAAATGAGCAAAGCCACCCATAAAAAAGTTCAACCCATTATCGGGCTACCCACAACCCGTGATGAGCAAAAATATCTTCATCAAATCTAACAACAACAACAAACAAAACCCCTCGGCAAACAGCCTCTGTTCCCAAGGACCTGGCTTCTATTCTCTATCTGCAGTCTCAACCCTCCTCCCCTTCTGAAGTACCAAAGTTAGATTGTGTACCAGTGGATGAGAGCTCCAAACAAGACACTTTTGAAAGAGATAATCTGTTAGACAAAAACAAATCTAGACTGCCCTCAAGCCTCGTGAAACCACTGCAGTGACTGTTGCACCTACCCCTTATAGCCAGCTGCCCCAAAATGCAAGCCCTTGTTGAGAGTCACACCCTCGCGTCCCAGACTCCTACTTCAACGAACTAACAGTGCACTGGGAAGCAGAATTGCCCAGGATACTAAGAGAGGAAGCCAGGCCAGCAACTGAAGTGCTCACTCCCTACTATTGAGGCCGCTCCTGACGACGCCCTAGAGGGAGAACTGCTGATGATGCCTATGAATGTGACCTGCTGCGAAGCTGACGACGAGATGGCGAACTTACCGAGATGCCCTGGCCCAGGAGGACCAGCCCCATCACCGTTTTGATCAGTTGTAATAGACGACTGTAGGACCGTCAGACACTCGATAGAGTAGTTATGGAAGCACTGGTAGGAAGACATTGATATGGCTCCTCACTTTTACCGTAACATTGAATCATTGCTCAAATATCTGTAATAACCTGTAATTGTTCACACCTGCGGGAATGATCCTCTCACACAGCACTTCTAGACAAAGTAGAAAAGAAAGCCTTCCGTTTCATAAACTCACCAATTCTCTACGGTCTCTCTCTTTGCCGCAATGTTGCATCTCTCTCACTATTCTACCGCTATTACAATAATCAGTGTTTCTCAGAGCTCTGTGTATACAACCCCCTCTTCGTAGAGCACGTAGCACCCGTCTTGTCACACTATCCCACCCCTACTCTGTGCAACTCTCCAACCCAAGAGTGAAATGTTATTCTCAGTCTTTCTTCTATTCAACATATGAGCTCTGTAACTCTCTCCCAGAATCAGTCTTTCCCTCTTCCTATGACTTAAATTGCTTCAAACTCCGTGCGTCCAGGCATTTTGGCTCGAACGTCCCTTGATTTTGGCCCAGTCACTCTTTTAATTCTGGGGGAGGCACTCGTTACAGGCAGTTCTGCTGTGGGAAATTATTGCCCACAGATATATTTCTTTGACTATTTTTTGTATATACATGTAAAAAAAAAAAAAAAAAAAACTTTTTCTATGTGATTGAGGGAGGCAAAAGGCATAACTGCCTATAGCGAGTGCCTCCCCCATAGTTGAAAGAGTGACAGGGCCAAAATCAAGGGACGTTCGAGCCAAAATGCCTGGACACACGGAGTTTGAAGCAATTTAAGTCATAGGAAGAGGGAAAGACCGATTCTGGGAGAGAGTTCCAGAGCTCAGATGTTGAGTAGAAGAAAGTTTGAGAGTAACGTTTCACTCTTGGGTTGGAGAGTTGCACAGAGTAGGGGTGGGATTGAGTTGCAAGACGGGTACCACGTGCCCTACGTAAAGGAGGTGGTATGCACTGGGATAGCTCTGAGGAACACTGATTATTATAGTAGCGATAGAATAGCGAGAGAGATGCAACATTGCGGCGGAGAGAGAGAGATTGCAGAGAGTTGGTGAGTGGATGGGAGTTAATGATACGAAAGGCCTTCCTTTCAACTTTGTCTAGGAGAGCGGTGTGAGAGGAACCTCCCCACACATGTGAACAATACTCAATACAAGGGCGCACTATGCCCCTATACAGAGCAAGAAGCTGTGCAGGGGAAAAGAACCCCTAAGGCGGTTGAGCACACCCAGCTTCTGGGAGGCTGCCTTAGCAAGACTGGTAATATGGTCCTTCCAAATGAGAGCAGAAGAAAAAGAGACACCAAGAATATTGAGAGAAGATGAAGGGTCAATTTTTGTATTGTTGAAGAATAAGGGATAGTCCGCTGGGAGATCCTGACGGGTAGATAGATGGAGAAATTGGGTTTTGGAAGCATTAAAGTTAACAAGGTTTTCTCTGCCCCAATTGGAAATAGTATTTAGATCAGAATTTAAGAGTTCTATGGCTTCATTACGTTTGTCGTTGAGGGATTGCTGGCTGGGGCGTTCTGAAAAACTAATGGAGTAGTGTAAGGTTGAGTCGTCTGCGTATGAATGGATGGGAATTAAGGTACAGTTAAGGAGATCATTTATAAAAATTAGAAATAGAATAGGAGATAGGACAGAGCCCTGAGGAACACCGGAGTTTATAGGGTGAGGAAGTGAACAATGGCCGTCCACAACGGCAGCTATGGAACGGCCGGAAAGGAAATTAGAGACAAAGGCACAGATGGAGGGATAGAAACCGAAGGAGGGTAGTTTAGAAATTAAAGATTTATGCCAGACTCTATCGAAGGCTTTCGATATGTCTAGTGCAATAGAAAAAGTCTCACCGGAGTCCCGAAAGGAGGATGACCAAGAGTTAGTAAGATATGAAAGAAGATCACCAGTAGAGCGACCCTTAAGGAAGCCATACTGGCGATCTGAGAGCAGATTATGAGAAGAGAAATGCTTAAGAAATTTGGAAGCAAGAATAGTTTCAAAAACTTTAGAAAGACAAGAGATAAGAGCAATTGGACGATAGTTGGAGGGTTGAGAGCGGTCACCCTTCTTTGGGACAGGTTGAATGTGAGCAAACTTCCAGCATGAAGGGAAGACGTTAGAGGATAGACAGAGACGAAAGAGTTTGCCTAGGCAGGGAGTCAGCACGGAAGCACAGTTTTTGAGAACAACAGGAGGAACACCGTCCGGACCGTACGCCTTATTAGTGTTAAGCCCAGAGAGGGTAGAAAGTACATCTTTAGAAGAGATTAGGATATTAGGCGTAAGTAAGAGAGAGGAGGGCGGAGAGGGAGGAATAGCACCGGAATCATCCAAGGTGGAGTTTCTAGCAAAAGTTTGAGCGAAGAGTTTAGCTTTGTCAGAGGAAGAAGTTATGGTTGTGCCATCAGAGTGGGAAAGGGGAGGGAAAGACGAGGAAGAGAAATTGTTGGAGAGGTTTTTGGCTAGATGCCAGAAAGCTTGGGAAGAGCTAGAGTTGGATAGTTCAGTGCATTTATTATTGATGAAAGAGTGTTTGGCAAGTCGAAGAACAGATTTGGCTTGATTCCGGGCAGAAACATATGAAGAATGAGAGTCTTGAGTTTTAAGGCGTCGGTACCGTTTGAATGCTTCCTCCTTATTGCGGACAGCAGTAGAACAGGCGTGAGTAAACCAAGATTTGTTAGCATTAGACTGTGAGAAAGAGAATGGAATGTATGCTTCCATGCCCGATAGGATTACCTCGGTAATGCGTTCAGCACTCTCCGAGGGTCCTCGGCCATGGAAGCAGAAATCATTCCATGGGAAATCAAAGAAGTACTGCCGAAGAGCCTCCCAGTCGGCAGCGCCAAAGTGCCACAAGCGCCGCCGGCTAGGAGGATCGGGTGGCTGTACTGGAGAGATAGGACAGGTGACAGAGATAAATAACTAAATAATAGAAATGGGTTATTATAGCAACTGGTTAACTAAATAATAATTTAGTTTATTACCACATATTTCATAAAACACGAGCTAGTGCAATACCTGACTCGAATTTAGTATACAGTATATACCACATACAGTAATTCATGAAACTACGAGCTAGTGAAATACTTGGCTCAACATAAATAAATTTTTATATACCGCATATATCATATTATAAGTATGAGCTAGTGAAATGCTTGGCTCAAGACGGCAAGCGACTAACAAAACTATGAACTTGTTTCCACTCAATTACGATCATTCCTATAATGTTTAGATCACTCAATTACGATTAGAATATCGCCGGAGAAATAGCCAGTCAGTTGCTGGTTGAGTGTGGTAGAGTGAACACCGTTTGCGGAACCGACCACACGAGTGATACTATATAATATATAACTAATCATATTAATTAAGTCGCTATAAGACTAAAATAGTACCAGCAAGAATCGCTGTCTGAGTAGGTATATCTGTGAATATCAGCTGGCCAGTAGGTAGAACAGTGTTACTTAAAGGATAGGCGTTACGCTGTATGATTATGATCATATCAAAGTAAGTATACACAATTAACTTATATAAATTCACCGTGGACATGAGATTGATATATTGCGTCACCATATGGTAATAATATACCAGTGCAAAATATATAGTACTAAATAGATTTTATTTGGTATACCCGATAGTAGCGGGAGCGATGTTTTTTCAAGATATATAAAATACCGGCAATAATTACTCAAATACAATTTTTGTTATAGCTTCTATGGAGTTAATGATTATTAAAGTTCAGGTACGAAATTTATATAATATTACAATAACTTAGTAAATTGAGTATAACCCACAATCACCGCGTAAACAGTCCGTAGACTACGAGAAACAACACAAGAGCCAGGCGAGCCGAATGTTGTGTTGTAAGCTGATATTCTATTGGTCAATGAACTGCGTGTGGCAACGGTGACGTCACACCAATGTTTGGCATTTTATTGGTTGTTGCGAAACTGCGTGTGAAGAGTGACGTCACTTAGATTTTCGTCTGAAATCGCAGTTTCGGCCATGATGGAGTTGAGGAAGGGTTGCCCTCTGATCAGTGAAGTTCTTTTGATGTTTGAGGGCGCTAGAAGATCTTTTACACGGTATTATTAACAGAACTTCAACCGTCGATAGTCCGAGGTTAGTCTGAATTGTATTTGCTGATCATGAAGCCTCCAAGGTTAGTCTGAATTATATTTTCTGATCATGAAACCTCCGAGGTTAGTCTGATTTCTATGTGCTAACAGGGAGGGTGTGGGGGCGGAGGCCCCCACTAAGGACACTAGGTTAAGTTAGGTTAGGTTGTTTGGTTAGGTTAATAACAATTTGGTGTTCCTAGGAACCTGCACTAGCTAAGTGTTATGTGCTAACAGCGGGGGTTTGGGGGTGGCAGCCCCAACTAAGTACACTAGGTTAAGTTAGGTTAGGTTGTTTGGTTAGGTTAATGACAATTTGGTGTTACTAGGAACCTGTATTAGCTATGTTCTATGTGCTAACAGCGGTGGGGGGGGGGGGGGGGGGGCGGGAGCCCCCACTAAGGACTCTAGGTTAAGTTAGGTTAGGTTGTTTGGTTAGGTTAATGGCAATTTGGGGTTACTAGGAACATGCTCTAGTAGGTAAAGGGTCGTCTTGTATCCTACGCACTAGGAACCCACACTAGCTGGTAGGTATAGGTTAGTCTTGTATCCCATGTACTGGGTACTAGGTACACGTACTATATCTGATAGGTCAGCACCCGTAATTACGTTATCACTGCCTTGACAGCATGATCATGTTAGCGGGACCAATGTTTTTCACACTTCCCTTCAATATTATAATTGGTTTCTTGTGTTTAGTGATGTTTACTTTCACCACCTACAACAGTATTAAGCTCCAACAGTTGGGAACGATATGAAGTGTGAACATATGGGAAAGAGTGTTGGTTACAACGGGAGGATATAATCAGGCTGCAGCATTTATTATTCATTATGGGAACAATTTCTTAAATTTAGACACGGGACCGGGAGCGATAATTTATTGATCGAGTTGGTGGGTTCGTGACGTCATCCATGGCGATGACGTCACTTCCAGCTTGTCAATCACAAACGGGTTTGGCCAGCCACTCAAAGCTAAGCTTCCAGTATGTTTTGATCGTATCAGCTATTCTACCTTAACCCCATATATCAACCCCTCTCTTTCCCTGATATACTTCATGCCCTCCCCAGCTATCGGGGTAAATATTTTTAATATTGTTGTGGCAAGTGCAGGTAATTATTATTAGGGACACAATGAAAACAGGAAACCAATTATAATATTGAAGGGAAGTGGGGAAAAAAATCGCTCCCGGTACTATGGAATTTGCCCCCTAGATAGCTAGAGACTCCCTTTCCCGTGAAAAGGAGAAAACCAAATTCTAGTCGATAGATACTCTAATTAGCTTAACCACCCTGAGCTTAGCTTTGCTAATAAATTACGAATTCAAGTTAGGATCAGTTGAGCCTTCAGCTACGGAAATTAGGAGATTGCAATGTTGAACAAGAGCCTATATTTGCTAATGACATGTTAAGATTAGATTACCTCTGCCCAGGGAAACCGGCTCGAATATATTACAAACAGGGTTCTTCGGAACATAAGATTATATTGAATTATTGTATAGTAATTACGAGAGTAATCCCGGAAGAGCCGAGTACAAATTCAAAAAGACAATTTCATTGTTGCCACGATTTTTTTTTCTTTTTTCTATGTGATTGAGGGAGGCAAAAGGCAGAACTGCCTATAGCGAGTGCCTCCCCCATAGTTGAAAGAGTGACAGGGCCAAAATCAAGGGACGTTCGATAAGACCCATTCAGTGCTATATTTGTTAATTGTCTGAGTTCATTGTTACCCCACTTACATTGAAGAATTGATACTGCTTTTATTGAAGAGTTAATACTTGCATATATTGAAGTAAATATTTGCTCATGTTGAGGAGTAATACATGCTTACATGAAAGAGTTAAACCTTGCTTATGTGAACTAGTTAATGACATTGCCTGTGATCTAGAGGTCCAGTGTTATACATATAAACTTGAGGATTCTGTGTTGTATACTGCTACCGTGTATTTCTGTGTTTTGTACATTATATGCCCATAACCTTATACGTTAATAACACCTATTGTCTGTATTATGTTACCATTTGTTTGAGTTATCCAGGTGAGCACGGTCTAGTAAGATGAGCATGCACTAGACCAAGCATTAAAATAATTGCTGAACACAAATAAATGAAATGTACAGAGAGAGAGCGAGAGAGAGAGAGAGAGAGAATATAAATTAACCAATAACTGGGGTGAATGAGAACGAACGAAAAACAGTTAAAAGATTAAACAAATAGGAATACAAAGGATTAATTTAGGGTGGGGGGGGGGGACAAATTTGTCAATTTTGTTCACGAAAGTTCTAAATTATAGGTTTGATTCCCGAAGGTAAGTAGAGAAAACCTAATATTTAGTAGGACCCCGTAATCATTGACGACATCGCCTATTAGTATAATAGTCTATTCAACATCCCGCGCCAGCATTTTGAATAGCCCGCGCGCGCGGAAGTTACCCTGGAGTAATCGTCATAAGTGCACGCTTAATTCCCTTATGGGATCTTCATTTTGATCGGGTACCCTACAGAAAAAAACTCCGTAAATTATAAAAAAGAAAATATAACTTAATATCCGTTATCATATGACTTGCCATATGCGTGGATTTCTCATGTTTTGCTTCCCCGACAGCCCTCTAGCGGCCATCTTTGCCTTTCACTGATATACCAAGATAAAACTATAGAAATCAACGAATGGGAAGTGGGATGGTTGGGAGGGACAGTGTTCGTCAATGATTACGGGGCCCTACTAAATATTAGGTTTTCTCTACTTCCCTTCGGGAATCAAACTTATAATTTAATAGGGCCCAGGCTTCATCATTGACGACATCGCCTGAATACCAAGACTGGAGGCGGGACATTCGTGACAATATCCTAAGATTCCTAACCTCAGGGGAAAAGAATCTGTATACAAAAATTTAAGTTTTATTGTATACAAACAATATATAAAAAATAGAAAAAAGATTTGCAAGCAGTTCGTGACATTAAGTAACTGCTTGCTCATGGTCAGATCTTTACATTAGATCGTGTGCATGATATATTGGGACACGTATGTGTTCCCTAGAACTACAACTTCTGCATAAGTTTGTTCGTTCTAATCTTAAAATTATTTGTACAGTAAATATATTTGTACCATCTGAGAATATGTACATAGTTGCAACTATGCTAGATATCTTCTTATAATTAACATAAAATTAAATATTGGACTGTAGAACCAGTCTTAGCTCGTGATTCATCACAATCTCCAGGGGCACAGTGGGGTATGGACTATTCCGCACCCCCCCCCCCCCATTTAAAAACAAACTTACATAATAGAACATAACCTACTGTACCCGTTGTCGTAAAGCTACACAGGTACGCTTTGGTTTATCTAGGGCGACAGACAGGTAGCGTGTAAGGAAAGTATGATTGGAAGCCCATAATTGAGTATTAGTAATGTCCTCTACCGAAAAATTCTGAAGAAACCGGAGAGAGACTGCCCATTTCCTGATATCGTGAGCCCTGCCTATCACGCCGGGATTACTTTCCCTAATAACGTCAACAAACAAGGAAGCTAACTTTCTTCTCGTAACACGCCTACCTGCCTGGTTGACCCATAATGCACATGGTTGGCGAGGGTGCGCAGCCCTCAAAACTTAGTGAGTGCTTGCACAGGACATAAGAGGTGATGAGTAAGGCCCCTCTTCAAAGCCGGGATGGAAAATTCAGAAAATATATGGTCAGAATACTGGTTCTTAGCTATAAATGTGGGGAACGGCGCGATTTGTACATGATCGTGCAATCTCCCAAACCTAAGGCAATTAGGTTCGTTGCTCATCGCCGCCAGCTCAGAGACCCTGTTTCCGGTGGCCAGAGCCATGAGGAATACAGCCTTTTTCAAAAGTGAATCAAAGTCCGGCGCATTATTATATTTGCGCGATTGAAGTACTGATAAGGCTATGTCAACTGACCAAGTAGGCATGAGCATGAGGTGGGCGAAGCTTGAAACATGCCCTCATAAACCCTTTCTCCTCCGCCTGCGGTACGGAAAGGCCAGTGAGATAAAAAAAGGGAGTTCTAATGGCAGACAAATTATTTTTTAAAGTGGTTACTGAAAATCGTTTCTGTTCGAATAGGTATTCTAAATATTTGAAAATTAAAACTTCTGAGGCAGTCGTTTGCCCTGACTCTACAATCCAGGTTGTGAAGGTTTTCCAATGAGATTGATATTGTCTCCTGGTAGACATAGTGTATTGATTAATTAGTTTATTAGTGACACTTTCCCCAAATTGAGCTAACCATTTGGCATTGTAAATGTCCACAAGGCAAAACTGAGCGAGGTCCGAAGGTTGCCAATTGTGTCCAAGTGGAAAGCGGAGACCGGGAGGGACACCGGGTTGCCGCACCACTGTTGCAATTGATGGTACCATACCTGGGCTGGCCATAACTGCGCGATCATCGAGACTAGGCCCCGGTAACCCCTCAGCTTGTGAATTACTTTGCACATTAGCACAGAATCTGGTGGAGGAAAAAGATAGATTGACGTCCACCTGGTCCAATCCACCAACAATGCATCGGGTCCCCCCGCCGGGGTTATATCCTGACGAGTGAGGAAGAGAGGGAGTCTGTGGTTCTCTTTGGATGCAAACAGGTCCACTTGTGGACGGTAAGGCTTTGCAATCATCTTGTCGAAGATAGCCTGTTTGATCGTCCATTCTACTAGAGTGCTCCACCGGCGAGAGAGAGCGTCTGCCCAGACGTTCGCCACGCCAGGGAGATATGTTGCATGCAGGCAAATGCCCAGCGATTCGGCCAGGGCAAAAATCTGTTCGGAAACCTTCAGCAACTCTCGGGACCTCACTGAGCCCTGTCTCTGAATACAGTAAACTGCAGTTCGGTTGTCCATGCGGAAGGCTATTGATTTGTTTGTCAGACTCATGCCATGATTTTGGAGAAAAAAGAGAGGAACTAAAAGCTCTTGTTTGTTGATATGCCAGTGAGTGTTGTCTGACCAGGTGCCCTGCCCTTGATGGCCCTGGTTTGACTGATAGCCCCAACCTAGTGCCCCTGAGGCGTCTGTGTCTACCCATACCGTAGGAGGGGGAGAAACCCATGTCGTTATTGAGTGGAGGACTTCCCGCTTGGCTCAGACCGACAGTAAGCTGTGGATTAATGGAGGAATTGGCCATAATTTCTTCTCCGGCGAGAGAGGAAAAACTTTGTTGCCTTCCAGGATTAATCGTTTGACCTTCAGCCGGCCCAACTTCACAGTTAATTGTATCCAGTTGAGAGAGCCGACCAGGGAATCCCACGTCTTCCTGGTCATATCCAGACTGTGGAGAAAACGGAACAGTTTCCTGCGAAATCTGTTTCGGTTGTCCACACTCTGAGTAAGAGTCAGATTGGCGGTATCCCAGACCAGCCCTATCCACTGAATAGTCCTTGTGGGGACAAGGAGAGACTTCGCCAAGTTCACCTTGAACCCAAGTGTTTGTACATGAGCTAACACTTGGTTTACATGATCGTGACATAAATCCTTTGAGTTCGCCACTATTACCCAGTCGTCTAGATACCAAAACACCTATATGCCCTGGACTAACAAAGGCAAAAGGGCTTGCCGGACTAATTTCGTGAACATTCTTGGTGCCAGGTTCAACCCGAAAGGCATTCTTTGGAAGACATAAGTCTCTTGCCTGACCCTCAGAGCGAGGAATTTTTGGAACCTCTTGTTTATAGGGACATGCCAATAGGCATCTTTGAGATCGATTGAGCACATCCAACCTTGCGGCGGAAGTGAGAGTCTGAGTTGCTGTACTGTAAGCATCCTGAAGGGTGAATTCTCTATAAAGGTGTTCAGTTGCGAGAGATCGAGAACTGGTCGCATCTGCACACTGTCCCTTTTTGGCACTAAAAAGAGCCGTGAGGTGAACACTAGGTGATTGGAATTGACTGGGATAAGGACATGTTTGGAAATCATTTCTTGGACTAGAGCCTCCTCCTCCTGAGACACACTGTTGTATTCCAGCGGCTGACGCAGTCGAGGCCGCCGGAGCCACCGCCAGGTGATTCCTTTGCTCACTACTTTCCTGGACCAAGCCTTCTTAGGCCAGGCCGAGCGGAATGAACGGAACGAACCCAGGTGCAAAATGGGCCTGTCCTTCAAGGCAACTCTCAAATCCTGCACCTTTAACCCGTACAGCCCCAGCGACGCGCCTGACGCGTCGGCGATGTATGTAACGCACAGCCCCAGAGACGCGCCTGGCGCGTCACCCTAATTGCGCCGACCGTAACCTCAGGTGTAGCCACTCAAGAGGGCTCAGATTTGTATGGGAGCTGTGTACGTATCCCACGCAACCGTGCCGATGGTTGAAAACTCTCAAAGTCCACGTGCGTGCGCGCGAGCGCGAAATAACCTGTTTTTTTGGGATAATTGCCTTCAATTTTTTACTCTTATAAAATCCGTTTTCGGGGGCTCTGTAGGACCATTTTTTAAGCTTTTTGAGCGGTTTTTCATGGTTTTTCCTTCATTCCTAACCCCTTCGCTATTGTTTCTGGAATAATACCATTTTTTGAAAACCGGCCGGGTTCTGGTGCGCAAACATTACAAAACTAGCCGGGGCTCCACGGGTTAAGCATGGTACTGGGAGAGTGAGAGTATGGGTGGCTAGTTTTTTGGAGGGGGAGGGGGAGGTGGTTTGATATCTGGTGGCTGGCTAGTTTTGGTGGATGACTGCCCCTGATTACCCTTTTGTGGGGCTTTACCTTTGTACCCAGAGTATTTACCTTGTTTGGACTTGTGCAGCTTACCTCCCTGCTGAGGAGGGGGTCTGGGGTCCCTTGGTGACTGTTTGGCCTGTGGCTGGTAAGGCTTGCCACCGCCTTTTGACTTATGAAAGGGCTTCTTCGCCGGGTCCTTCCAAAGTTGGGAGGTAACCTGCTTCCAAGCATTAACCATATTAAACACTTGACTCCAGGTTTCTGAGTTAAGTAGGGGGCCAGTAAGGACCGGCGAGAGAGTTACCCGGCGACCTATGTCCGCCGGCAACTTCCTGACCAGATGGACTCTCAGATCTTGGCGGGCTCGAACCGCTTCCATGATTGCAATCTTAATGTCTCCTAAAGACTGAATGGCACTTTGTAGTAAAAGTCTCCTAGACAACTCTGTAGCTTTCCTAATTTGGGGGTCAGCTATGGCCGAAATAGTACGTAACAGAGAGGCAGCGATCTGGCGACTAACCAAGTACTGTACTGAGAGAACATCCGGTAGGCCTTATATCTTAACTTGAAATCCCGCTCGAGGTGAGCAGCCGGGGGAGTAGAGAAAGGTTCATCTAAGGAGTGCAAGGATACTTTGGACGCCGCCAGAAAGGTAAGTAAATCTGAGGACACTCCTGCTTTGGCTACTGGCAAAGAAAAGTAAGCAGGATTTTCTTGGAGAACCTGATGTGAAGACTTAGAAGTAATTGTGGCAGCAAAAACCTGAGCCTCTATCTCCCAATCTACCCAGGGGCCTAGCCCAACCTGCCCCATCTGCAGGACTGGTGTATGCGTATGGTCTAAGACCGGAATTGTAGCTAACTCTGGCGTGAGAGCATTTAAAGCTTTGACATCGTTGACGCCATCAGCTTTTGACCAGTCTGCAAACAGCCGTGCAGAAGTGGCGGGAGGGACTGCCGGGGCAGCTGTGTACAGAAAGTAGTCTGGATTGTAAGAACTTGGAACAGCTTTAAGTGACACATCTAGAACTCTTCCTGCCTCATCTTTTGCCCTAAACTTTCGACTCTTGTTAACTTCAATATGCCATCCACCGGGGACCGGAAGTTCCCCTGAAACGGTGGGTTGAGCTAGTTGTGGGTTCTAAGGGATTGCTGGGAGCCACGAAAAATCAGGGCCATAGAGGAGGGGCATGGGGCCCTTCCTCAATGGTGCCTTATCTAAAGGAGGGGGAGTGACATCAGAGATAACCCTTAGGCTGGTGGTAGTAAGCGTAGCCGGCACTGTAGTGCCTGGAGCCGCAGCCACCGCCGGGGTAGGACATGACGGAAGAAAACCTGGGGGGTCTAGGGGCCTTACTACAGAAGTACTAGGGGCCACTACAGGTTGACAAGTCGAGGGGTCAGAGGAGGCAGGGAGTTGATAATGTTGCATAACCTTCTGCAATAATTCACTTATTTGATCTGAAGTGATACTTACTGTGAGAGCCCCTGGATGATTGGGAGCTTGGTTCAGAGTCCTCACCTGTGATAGACTGGGGGGCCGGGGAGAATAGTGCTTCCTCCGGCTCCCTACTCAACTCCGAATTCTGCTTTTGTATCTCTAATTCCTGATCCGCCGGGGGCCACATTAAATCTGGAACCGAAGATGGGTAACATGTCAATGTTACTGTCATCATCTCTTTCCTGATTTACGTTAAAGAGATTGAGATGGCTCAGACTGGCGCCAGTAACCCCCTGCCACAAAGGGCCGGGAGTCTGGTATGACCTGAGGGTCCTCATCTACTTGTGACCCTTACGGATATCCCTTGTACTGTTCGGCCAGGACTCTCCTAGGGCCTGTTGATCGAACACTACGTGGTACAAAATTCAATTTTGGTATAGCAAAGGTAACATTGGTAGGCACACTTAAAGATTGATCATGACTAGGTGTGGATTCCCGTTCGTCTGCCCCTAGTTCCGAGTCGCCAGAGTCTTGTCTAGGCGTGTCCGGGGTCGAGGGTGGTGGCTGAGGGGTGTCCCTCCGGTTGCCACTGCTTGCCTGACTCGTCGCTCCCCCAGAGTCCTCTCGCCGGCGTTTGAGAGACCGGGAAGACTCGGAGGAAGAGTGTCTTGACTGTTTGTGGGGAGATCTAGACCTTGACCTTGACTTCCGCTTAGGAGAGGATGATCTTCTTCTCTTAGGACGGACGGAGGGGGGAACCTCGGTGACCTCACTCTCAGTGCCACTGCTACTACACACTACCTCTTTGCTGAGCGCTTTCGACTTGACTTTAGGTCTGACAGATTTAGAGGAACCGGGTTTAACAAGTGGTGACTTTATAATTAGTTGGTCCCATAGGGCCTAATCATCACAGTGAAGCGCCTTATGGGCAGTGTCTTTGGCGTAAGAATTAAACGTAGATTTTATTTCTTGAAGTGCCGCTAAACACGATAAGTCTTTCTTAGTAACTAACGCGGTTTTCAAATCAGAGCAAATTGAACAGCGTTTAGATAACCACAAGCCTCTAGAGCGATCTAGGCACTTCACACACTTAAAGCATAATTTGTGAGCAAAATAGGCAACAGAGAGCAGGTAGGAGTAATGCATAGGTCAAACCGCGGCATGGTGCCAAAAAAGGGCCCCCCCCCCCTCCGCCGGGATCAGCCGCCCAAACTCCGCCGGAGTAGCTGTCACACAGGAGCCTGGAAATATTTTTTTTTTCCAGGAATCAATGCTCATGAGGATAACCTGCGAGGTGTTACACATCCTATTGCAAGTCCGCCGGAAAATTAGCTATAGTGCACACTACTCTAACCTTCCGCTGGACTCGTTTAAGCTGACTTTAACTACTTACCTGTGACAAATGTCACAGGCCCCTTGACCTTTAGTGTCTGATTATCTATGAACAGTTTGCAAAACTAATCTTTCCACTATTGTACACTCGACTTATGGCGCCGCAGGGCGAGGAAGTAGAGTCGTGTAGCCGGGTCAGTCAGGGCGAGTTAACTCGGCGGGCCGAGTTAGCAGCTCCCTTAGGAATGCAGTTCCGCCGGAAGACTGTGGTTCAGCCAAACCACGCCGGGATCTTTGATTGTTCCTATCCGTTTTGAAGACGGATTAGATCCCACAGCACGGGGCCACCGAAAAAAACAAAAAACAAACTAAGGAGAGGGAGACAAGGCACAGCTCCACTCACCAAAACCCACATATCACACATAATAAATATATATAGGGACGTCTCCCCTACCCCCAAAACATGCAAACACACATGTTCAATCACTAGGGGTATACATAGGCATATCGCCGGAGACCCTGAACTAGGCTGGCCACGAGGCCCGAAGAACATCACAGGTAGACGACGCTCCGAAGCCCCCAGCAGCACATCGACGTGGGGAGGCCCACCCAAGGGGCCTACAAAGCAAAACACGAACCCTGGAAGGTGGAGCACCACGTGCAGACACCCTTAAACCAGAGCATTTGCTGATTCTTGAATCGAAGGGCATGTACTATCCTCAATAATGACAGTCTGTATCATGCCTTGTAGAGTGGTAGCCTCCTAGCTAAAGTATCACAAAAGCTAAAGGCGTAACCTAACGCGTACGACGATCCTGGGACCCGTCTACGCCTGTTACAAAAGTACCCTAAATTACACATACTTCCTGCGTACATACCAATCTGGCAGCCGTGCTAGCTAATCTAAACCTTGTTACTACAACATAGATATATACAAATGAGTAAGGACTCACTAGAAGCTCTGGAACGTCGAATGAAGCGGAGCTCGGGGAAAGCCTTGTTGACAGGATGGCCGTGGAAGTTGGAAGGGCGAAGATGGCCGCTAGAGGGCCTGGTGTCGGGGACGCAAAACAAGAGAAATCCACGCATAAAATCATATGATAACAGATATTAAGTTATTTTTTATTTTTTATATTTTACGGATTTTTTTTCTGTAGGGTACCCGATCAAAATGACGATCCCATAAGGGAATTAAGCGTGCACTTATGACGAGTACTCCAGGGTAACTTCCGCGCGGGCTATTCAAAATGCTGGCGCATCCCGCGCCAGCATAGTTGAATGGAGACTATTCTACTAATAGGCGATGTCGTCAATGATGAAGGGGCCCTATTAACCCGTACAGCCCCAGCGACGCGCCTGACGCGTCGGCGATGTATGTAACGCACAGCCCCAGAGACGCGCCTGGCGCGTCGCCCCAATTGCGCCGACCGTGACCTCAGGTGTAGCCACTCAAGAGGGCTCAGATTTGTATGGGAACTGTGTACGTATCCCACGCAACCGTGCCGATGGTTGAAAACTCTCAAAGTCCACGTGCGAGCGCGCAATAACCTGTTTTTTTGGGATAATTGCCTTCAATTTTTTACTCTTATAAAATCCGTTTTCGGGGGCTCTGTAGGACCATTTTTTAAGCTTTTTGAGCGGTTTTTCGTGGTTTTCCTTCATTCCTAACCCATTCGCTATTGTTTCTGGAATAAAACCATTTTTTGAAAACCGGCCGGGTTCTGGTGCGCAAACATTACAAAACTAGCCGGGGCTCCACGGGTTAAATATTCTACTTGCACAGAAGAGTCAGCCAGGGAATAGGTATGGAAGGTTACATTGCATTTGCTCTAGCCCTTTTTGAGTCACAGAGGATAGAGGTCACGCTTTCTGGCCTTATAATGAATGGACTGTCGTAATAAAAGGGGTAACCACTATCTTAACCCTTTGAGTATCGGTGACATCTGGTTTGTCGTATTTTAGCTATATTGAGACGATCTTATGCAGTTTATGAACGATCTGTGGGAGTTAAAAGGGATAATTGAGAGTTGGAGGTCTTTTACTTGCTAGAGGTCCCTCCTAAGGTGATCAAAACCGACTGTCTGTAGCTTGCATAAAATGACAGAATTGTTACTGAACGGTTTAAGTGGCTAGTGGCTGTTTGTTTTGATCAATTAATTAGTTTATTCATTGTTTGTATTTAGTTTCCTCGCTAGACCTCCATCAAGCTTAGAAAAAAAAAACCTGGCCTAGACCCCCCCTCTCCCCTCCAAGATAGATTTGTAAATTTTTCGGTAGAAAAATGTCCCGGCCAAAGGCCAGTTTCTCTTAAAATTACAGACTCGCTTCGCTCGCCATAAACAAAATAGACACCTAAATGGCACGAAAGGTCTTAAAATTGACAACGAAATGGGGCGAAAGGTATTAAAATCGCCAAACTAATGATCCGAACGTCTTAAAATCGGAGAACTAATGGTGCTACACATGAGGGAGAAGGGGGACCAGAAAAACGACCCCTCCCCGCTTAATTCACCCTACACAACTCCTTCCCCACTTCTTCCTAAACTGAATTAAATCGCCTGATGATGATGATGACAAAGTAAAATGGAATGGAGTCCTCGGCTACTGCATGGGTAAATTAAGGGGGGTCACCGGCTTTTTTTCCATCTTTCTCTCTTTCCCTGGCTTGTATCCATTCGGCCTTTTCAGCCAACTGTTTTAAGACGTTTATCCCCATCCAGGTGTCGATTTCATCCTGGCGAGCGATAGCGAGCCAGCATTGTAGGGAGAAATCCGGCTTCGCCGGAGAAGTTTTTCTATGGAAAAATGTACAAATTTAGCTTGCTATATATATATATATATATAAGCTGGCTCGCTACCGCTCACCAGGAAAATATTGACACCTGGATGGGGATAAACTTCTTAAACAGTAGGCTGAATGGGTCCGAATGGATGCAAGCCAAAGGGAGAGAGAGAGAAAGATAAAACAGGCGAGGTGGGCTCCCTTAATGAAAACAGAAGCCCCAGCCAAAAGATCGTGAAAACATCTGGAAATCATTATATGAGTGTTGTTTATGGGAAGGTTTTGGGTTTTGCTGAATCCCCTTCTCCCTTATGCTTAACCCTTTGAGTACCAGCGACGTATTTTATATTTTATTCTTGCTATATTTAGATGATATTATGCAGCTTAGGAAGGGTCTGTGGTAGTTAAAAGGGTTGGTTGGGATAGTCTAAAGCCTTATTATGGCTAGAGGTCCTTCCAAAGCTGAATACAATCTTCTAATAGTTGCCAGAATATGATACAAAGGATGACCCTGGTACTGTATGGGTTAATCTCATTAGTTTTGAAATTTTAAGACGTTCCTTCCATTAACGTGGCAATTTTAGACATTTCGCCCTTTTTTTTGTCAACAGTAAGAGTGTGTGAGGGAAGGAAAGTTATCGGAACAATGGGAAGTTTGTGGAAGGTGAGAAATCTAGCAATGAAAGCTAAAATTGCAATATATCAAAGGATAGATGTAGCAACAGTGATGTATGGAGCTGAGACATGGGGTATGAATGTACAAGAGAAAAGAAGGTTGGATGTGATGGAGATGAGCTGCTTGAGGAGTATGTGTGCACTGTGGAGTAACGGATAGCGACAGCTTGAGGAATGAGGAGGTACATAGTGGTACATCAGGAACCCTTATCGGCCAGAGGGGTAAGAAGGGTGGTATGCAAGTATTGACATGTTGAACGAATGGGAGATGAAAGGCTTACAAAGAGAATATTTGAGTCAGAAAAAAGGGGAAATAAGAACATAAGATCACGGGAAACTGCATAAGGCCATGCGGCCCACGAGGCAGCTCCCATTCACACACAGCCCATATCATCCATATGGGAATTGAACTTACGCTTAAAACTTTCAACTTTTCCTCTGGGCAGTCCATTCCACATGTTAACAGCTATATTCCCAAACCAGTGTTTTCCTAAATCTTTACTAAATCTAAGCTTATCTTGAAACCATTTGAGCGGGTTATGTCGCCGTTCTTTAGCTTCAATACCTCATCGATATCGCCCTTATTTATACCTTTTATATATATATTTTTTTTCTATATTCCAACTACTCCCTCTCGGGCATAGGCTGATAGCCTTTACACTCTACCGCTGAACACGGTAAGGCCCGTGAGGTCTTGCTCCAGTCTAGGGAGTGAGACATGCGAAGCTTCACGGCTCGAAGCAACTGCATCTCTGAAGCCGCCTCGCCTCTGCGCTTCACAGTCTCATCCCCCACACTCGGACCCTCACTCTCAGAACGCCACCTATTGAGCAATTAACTCACTAGGCATTGCCACCCTGTAGCATATTTTTGAATATGGGAATATTCATACAATGCTATTTTAATCAGGGAACAATGAGGGTATTTTTTTGGCATTTCGGTGTGCTGTGGTAATGCACTGATACTAGGTACAGCACAAATTCCATCCCAATAATATCTTCCCATTGACATATTGGGATTCGAACCCGGGTCCATTGGATTAGCAGTCCAGTGGCAAGACCACTCCGCCACACCTCCCCTCAATTTAAATACCTCTATTATGTCTCCCCTACATTTTCGTCTTTCTAGTGAGTGCAAGCCTAAAGTCTTTCAACCTCTCCTCATACGATAAGTTTCTAATATTATGTATCATTTTCGTCATTCTTCTTTGGACTGCCTCTAAAGGGTCGATATCCATTCTGTAATACAGGCACCACAATTGGACAGCATAGTCTAAATGGGGTTTTACTAGTGCTAAGTATATTTTTAAGAAAACTTCGGCAGTCCTGTTGCTAACACTCATAAATATGAATCCTAGAACTCTATTTGCCCTGTTCCTAACACTTGTACATTGTTTTCTGGGTTTCAGATCATTACTAACGAGCACCCCCAGATCCTTCTCACACTCTGATTTATCCAATTCTACATTGTCTAGTTTGTATTTAGCTTCTAAATTACGATTTCCAATCCTTAATACCTTACAGTTGTCTACATTGAAACTCATCTGCCAATTTATGGACCACTCGTGCAAATGATCGAGATCCTTTTGAAGCCATTCCCTGTCGCTAGCTGACTCTATTATACTACCAATTTTAGTATCATCAGCAAATTTACTGATCCTACTCTTTATGCCTGAGTCAAGATCATTTATGTAGATAATGAACAGAAGTGGTCCCAAAACCGACCCTTGGGGGACCCCACTTTTAAGTAATCCCCAGTCCGATTTTACACCATTGATACTAACTCTCTGTCTGCCTGTTCTGTTACAAAGATCGCCACGTGTAAGTGGCATCGATTAGCTTGTCACCCATCGGTAATTTGTTTAGGGTTTCTTCCCCTAGATGGGTTGCCCGCCAAGGCTATCAAGTCCCATCCACCCGGAAACACCTTACCAATCAGCCATGACCTAATCCACTTGAGTAGCATCCCCCAATACCATGTCCTTCTATCTTCCTTAAGTCTTTCATTTGGAACTCTATCAAAGGCCTTACTGAAGTCTAAGTAAACTATATCATATGACGTCGTTATCTACCGCTTTATATACCTGGGAGAAAAAAAATGAGTAAATTTGTTAGGCAGAATCGTCCTGAAGTGAATCCATGTTGAAAGGGTTTAATTAACTTGAAAATGTCTAAGGGATTTATAATTTTCCTGGCAATAATTGATTCTAGCGATTCTAGCAATTTCCTATAATTAATGTGAAACTAATGGGACGATAATTTGATGCTATGGACTTATCACCTTTGTTTAAAATATCGGAATTATATTTGCAAGCATTCATGAATCAGGAACTATGCCTAAATCTAGTCAATTATTATATAGGTGAGTTAATGAGTAACTTAATTCGTCCTCGCATTCTTTTAATACCCTAGCATACACCTCATCTGGATATGGAGATTTCAAAATAGATTGAGAGGAAGACCTTGGAGGAGAATGAGAGATGGTGTGAAAAAAACATTAGAAGATAGAGAGATGACAGAAGAACAGGCAAGAGAAGTGGTGATGAATAGGAATGAATGGAGGATGCTTATGAATAGATGAGTGATAAAGCGGTCATAGGGAGTGGGGGTTGGGCGCCAGTTGGACTAGATAACAGTCCTTCAGGCGCCTGGCCCGGGGAGCCGGTTTATATATGAAGGGCCCTGCCAGGAAATAATGTGGGCGTTCATTGAGGTGTAGTTCCACTGCTTGTCTGCTTGCTGTGACTGGAACCTCTCCGGGAGGTCTGAGACCTGATAATCTTTTGCTGGAGACCCTTCATGGTCTTTGGTCTTTGGGTCTTCTACTGGGCGACCTAGATGTGTGTGAATGTTTGATTTCATATTTCATTTAGTTGTTTCTGTTCGGGCTCTGTCTCGAGTCGGCCACTCCCAGCTATGGTGTATTTGCCTGAGTATATACATACATACATACATTAAGATCTTTCGTACCTTTTAGGTGTCGATTTTTCCTGGCGACCGATAGCGAGCCTGTAATTTAGGAAGAACCTGCCATTGGCTTGGACATATTTCTACCGAAAAATTTACACATTTTTATCTAAGGGGTATTGAGGGAATTATTATAAGCTTGATGGTTGTCTAGGAACCACACTATAGAAGTGCAGACCCTTAAGTCCTAGGATACTTTTCTTTTAGGCATTGGGATTGTTTTGATGAGACCAATATAAGCTGATGAGAGATCTTATGAAAAATAGATGCAAAAGGCGAGAAATATGATATAATGTACAGTTGATAGCATAAATAGAGACGCACCCATTTGAATCAGTATGGAACATAACCGAAATAAAACAATGCTTTACTATAGGCCAGATGCTTCAGAACTTGGCTATAACCCCTTCTGTACCGGTACCGTCCTTTTCACTTTATTCTGGCTACTATTAGACGATTCCATTCAGTTTAAAAAGGGCCTCCAGCAATGAACAGGCATCAAGCTATCTCACTTAATCCTTACCACTACCACAGATCCTTCTCAAGCTACACAAAATCGTCTAAATATAGCTAGAATAAAATTAGAAAGACGCCGCCGGTACGGAAGGGGTTAAAGGTTCAAAGATTCAAGTTAATGTAACCTTATATATGATGAGAACTGTATATGATGAGTTAATGTAACCTTATATATGATGAGAACTGTATATGATGAGAACTGTATATGATGAGTTAATGTAACCTTATATATGACGAGAACTGTATATGAAGCATATCATAATAATTTAAGAGGAAGGGGCTGAATTTGTTAACCCTTTCGGAACAATATCTTTGTTTTATTCTATCATGAACAGCTTTGATTCTCATTAGGTTAGTACAGTGGGAGTTATATAGCTAATTGTAATCCATGAACCAAAGGGATTAATTCTTGACTTTTAGAAGCATACAGAAAATGGGAGGTATTCACTGCGTGTAATATTTGATATGCTTGTTTTTCTTGTAATTAATCATGTAGTTTCGAGGGTAGGGGGGGGGGGGGGAGAGAGGCACTGTTTGTGTTTTTCCTTTTTCCCTGTATTTTTGCTCATATGGTTCAGGTGATGCAACAGATATCTTCATTGAATCCAGAGTATGATATTGTTATTAGTATTACTGTTGTTGTTGTTCATAATATTATTGTAGGGATTTTTGTGTATCCTGGAAATTAAATTGTCTATCATGATTTATAAGCTTTTCGCTGCCGTCGATCAATTTACTCGTAGTATCCTAAAATCCGGGCCGGTTAACATAGCAATATCTTGCATGTGCAATAGGCATATAGTAAAGACAAGCCCTAGCACTTGTTATATTTTTTCCTTCTTGTACTAACAACAATTTTATCCCTGGCTTTTGCACACTGTTTCTCAATTACTGAACTTCTTTTTCTAGTTACAAACTTACTTATCCAATCATTCAAAAGTGAATCCGATCCCTATCGACGTTTAAGTATATACAGTAGTTATACCCTGCCCCTCTAGGGGTCTTACCCCCCAAAGCATATCTTTTACTGGGCATATCACAGTTCACAATAACCGAAACAACTTTGGTTGTGAAATTCGAAGTATACAATAGGCCTGTGGTTGAGTAGACTCTATGAGTCTACTTTAACAATGTGGTAATTCCCCAGACTCGCCCCCAGAGACCCTAATGCTACCACTGCCACCGAAAGTTTCACATTAGATGATTATATTCAAACTAAAATTCCAACTATTTTATCATTCTTGGTTGGAAGACTAGCTGTAGGTATGTGTGTACTGAATCAAATGGCACCACTATAATTATTGTATATAGCTTTATGCAATGATAATTATCTGTTATTTATTCACCAATTTTATGTGACATGACGGAAGGAGTAAGATTATTAATGTGTGTATACAGTATATTCACTATATAGGTTTTGTTATTGCACATGTTATGGCATACAAAATAGTGTGATTGATTTAAGGGGAGATGGGCCGTTTTTCTGCCCCCCCCCCCCTCCCCCCCCCTTTCTTCCTCATGTTCCCCGTTAGTTTTGAGATTTTAAGACTTTTGCCCCATTAGTGTGTCGATTTTCAGACCTTTCATCCCATTTCTTTGTCATTGTTAAGACCTTTCGTGGTATTTAGGTGTCGATTTTTTCCTGGCGAACGATAGTGAGCCTGTAAATTTGGAAGAAGCGGCCTTTGGCCGGGAAATTGTTCTACCAAAAAATGTACAAATTAATCTAGAAGGGGGATCTAATGGATATTTTTTTTAAAGTTTGATGGAGGTCTGGGGAGGAAACTAGAAACATAATTGATAAATGAAAACATCGACCTAAAAGTGACCCATCCCCCCCTTAACCCCTTCTGTACCGGCAACGTAATTTTTCATCTTATTTTAGATGTATATAGACGATTTTGTGCAGTCTAAGAATCTGTGGTAGTAAACTTGGTTAAGTGAGATAGTTCGAAGCATGTTAATTGCTGGAGGCCCTTTTTAAAATGACTATAGTTCTCTAATCTTAACCACAATAAAGTTAAAAGGACGTTACCGGGATGGAAGGGGTTAAGAGTGTAGTATATTATGCAATCGTTATACATCTGATTAGTCTACTGATTGTGTTTATCTCCTTGAGGATTATGCCGCGTTTTAGCAATATATTTTGGCTATCCTTAGACGATTTTATTCGGCTTAGGATATGTGGGAGTCAGAGGCATAATTGAGTTTAGTTTGAGCCTTTATTACACTCCTAGAGGTCCTTCCTAAACTATAAAATCGTCTAATGTTAGCCAGAATAAACTGAACATAAGTCACAAACCTCAAGGGGTCAACATTAAGGGGGGATGGTTGATTTTTTTGGTCGATTTGTTTTTCATTTATTTATTACATTCTTAGTTTCCTCCCTAGACCTTCAGCAAACTTAGAAATACAACCCCAGGATCCCCCTTTAAGATATATTTGTACATTGTTCGGTAGTAAAATGTCCCGGCAGAAGGCCAGTTCCTCCTAAATTACAGGCTCGCTATCGCTCGCCAGGAAAATAAATCGACACCTAAATGGCACGAAAAGTGTTAATATTGACAAAGAAAAGGAGCAAAAGATCTTTCAATCGCCAAACTCATGGGCCAAACGCCTTACAATCTGAAAACTAATGGAGCTGAACATGAGGGAGAAGGAGGCCAGAAAAACCGACCATCTCCCCTTAAAGACTAAAGGAAGGAAATAATCCAGGAGATGTGTAACAATAATACTCTGTTTCTTTTCAACTGACGGTAAATTGCGAAGTTCCCATCAAAAAATTTCAGTTGTTTTGAAAATTTTGTTGTGAAATATGGTGCTAATTATAGAAACTTGGTCTTATTATAAACCGTCCTGGTGGTGTAATGGTTAAGGTGGCAAAAATATGTGTGATAACCCGGGTTCGAATCCCGGTGGATCATATATACTTTAATTAATTTCATTGGGGGTGTGGTGGTGAGATTAATAAAAATAATATGATGCAGAGACATAGTGGTTTCATATTTTTCCATTGAGAAATTAGCTGTTAAGGGATTCAATTTACCGTCAAATGAAATGATACATAGTATAGTTTCAATTTTTTTTTTTTAGTTGGCTACCTACATCTTCATCAAGCTTTTAAAAACACTCCCAAGACCACCTTTCGAGATCATTTTGTACATATTTCGGTAAAATTATGTCCCGGCCAAATTAATTACAGGCTCGCTTTCACTCGCAAGGAAAAAATCGACACCTGCATAGCACGAAAGGTCTTAATATTGGCAAAGAAATAGGGTGAAATTTCTTAAAATCGCTAAACTAATTGGGCAAACGTCTTCAAATCTCAAAACTAATAGGGCTAAAATGAGGGAGAAGGGGGACCAGTAAAAACATAAACCTCCCCTTAAGTGTTATAGATTTCAAAATGAGTAATGTGAAAATACGATAATGAGAGAGAGAGAGAGAGATTAATATGAGGGGATACGAAAGATAATTATAAAGCGGGTCGAGAACAATGAAAATAAATAACAAACCAAATAAAGGCAGGAAGAGGAAACAACAAGATTAAAGAGAGGACACAAACAACTGGAGAAGAGAAGGAATTAAAGCCAAGCAAGAGAGAGAGAGAGAGAGAGAAGGAGAAGGAGAAGAGAGATGAGCTAACTGTTGCTTCCCCCTCGTTACAGGAACACACACCCTAGTTCTTCATTGGCCTAGATTGGTACGAAGCTCCCTGCCCCCCCATTGGCTGCCAGAAATCCACCCGGTGCTCCGATTGGCCGAGGAGGCGTGGCCATGAGGCAATCCTCGGGCTGTGATTGGATGAGGTGAGTACCAGGGGTGGGCCTAGGGTAGCGTGGCACTTTCCCCCCTCCTCCCCCTCCCTCCTTTTTCCCCTCCTGCACCTTCCCCTTCCTACTCTATCCCCTCTTACCCCACCCTCCTTCGCCCCTCCTACCCCTCCCTCCTTCAGCCCCTCCTTCCTCCTGCCCATTGCTCTCCTTCCCTTCCCCCCATGCTCCCTCCTCTAGAGCCCCCCTCCCTCCCCCCCCATCAGATGTATAGAGCCTAGAGTGGCAGTGCCGGAGCAGACCTCGGCACTCTACTCCCGGCTCTCTCTGTGGTTATACATGCTGCCCTCGCCTCACAAGTAAGTCCAACGCTCGTACTTTCTCGCAGTTTCTCGTGATATCTCGCAGTGTTTCCGATTTTCTCTCACTATCACATGTCTTCCTCTGTTAGTTGTGTGTTTTTTCTTACAGTTTCTTATAGTTTCCTACAGTTTCTAATAGTTTTTCACTGTGTACTACAAATGCTCTTAACAGTTCATGGTCCCTTCTTACAGGTTATCGTACTTTCCCATAGTGACGTTGACGTTCTTGACAGATGATGAGGTATTTCTTACAAAACTCATGGTTTTTAGTAGTTGTGTGGCGTATCTTACCATTTCTCACAGTTTCTCACAACATATTACAACTTTCCTTGACCATTGTACAGTGTTCTCACAAATGTTCACAAGCTTCCCACAATTATACCTACTCACAATTTCTCCTATCTCATTATCTGCCTTGGTAGTTGTGAGGTATTGCTTACAATTTGTCTCACTTTTGTAGTTGTTAACGTAAAATATCTACACTCTTTTGACTTGCCCTCACAGTTTAGTGGGTAGCGCCGAATTATCTCTACAGGTCGCAGTGCTTGGCCTTTGTGCCTAAATCTTATCAATTCAATTCACAGTTTAGTGGTATTCTTGCAGTTTCCCAAATAATGAGGTGGAGGTGTTGCCGAGTGGTGTTGCGACTGTGATAGTAACCAAAAGTTCACGTGTTCGTATACCAATGTGTCGGGAGATATTGTTGGAGTAGAATTTGTGCTGCACTTAGTTTCAGTACTTCCCCACAAAGTCCACTAACACCGTATTACACATCCTTACTGGTTCCTGTATATTGACAGTGTAGTACAGTATACCCTATTCATTATAAGTAGGTAACAAAGCTTGACCACTAACCTCCATAGCTAAAACAAATGACTACGGTAATCAAGCTAATTTTTCTACCATTTGGGAAGAGTCAGCCGGGCAATAGATGTGGAAATTTACACCCCAATTGCCCTAGCCCATTTTGAGTTACAGAGTTTATGGATCACGATTTCTGGCCTACTTGTAATGGATGGACTATAGTATTCCCAATTTAAAGGGGGAACAGTACCTAGAGAGATGGCCACTATAGTCTGTTCATTCTAGGTTGGGTAGAAATCGTAACCTCTAACCTCTCATAACTCAAACAGGACTAGAGTAATCAAGCTAATATTTCTAACAAATAGGAAGACTTGGTTAGGGAACAGGTGTGGAAATTGACAGCTCATTTGCTCTAGCCCTTTTTTAGTTATAGAGGTTAGAGGTTACGATTTCTGCCCAACCTAGACTGAACGGACTATAGATGGCATGCAAGTGTACTACATGACTGAGGTGGTCAAACAGAACGGTGTTGTGCGTTTGGTAATCCAAGTATTTAACGAGCCAATTACAAACGCCATCTAGTGTAAGATCTCCAGAGGCTCTAGAAAGCCTACTGTACTGTATGTCCGGAGGTGAAGTTGGATAGACAAACAAATATAACAGTTTCTTATACCGATTTGCCCTGGGAATAGTGACGGATCTCTTACAATTTATCACAGCTTCATTCAACTTCAATAGTTGCTGGTATTTGTTTACGTTATGTTGCATATGCACAGTTTCTTATACGAACTTAGTTTCCCGGTTAATCTCACTTCTCACCAAATCTCACAATTTATTATATTTTAAAATTTGTACCAGTTCTCGCAATTTCTCACCGCATTTCACAATTTCTTAGTTTCTTACAATATCTTATTCTCACAATACCTGAATTTTTCACATTTTCGCACTGTATCTCAACATTTCTCACAACTGTTTCTAATGTTTAGCTTTTCACAATTTATCAAAAATAACTAAAAAATAATATATATACAGTATATATTCCCTGATCTTCTCTTTCTCACCGAAACTCAGGTGTCTAGGACTACTGACAGCAAACCCTTCTCTGTATCCTCCTACTATCTCTATCCTCAGTTTCAAGCCAAAGGTGGACGTTGCGTATATGTGCGCAATAATCTCGCTTTCTCTCGTGTTCCCAACTTGACTTCTAAATTCTCAACTCTCTGGCTAAAACTTTCTTGTCACTCTCAAACTAAATATTTATGCGCTGTTTATCTCTCCCCTAATTCTACTGACTATCCAAAATTCTTTGACTATCTAACTTCTAAAGTGGAACACATTCTATCTATCTCTCCTTTCGCAGAAATCTCCATCCTAGGAGATTTCAACATTCACCACCGCCAATGGCTTTCCTCTCTTTCCACTGACCAACCTGGTGAACAAGCCTACATCTTTTCTATCCTAAATGACCTAGAGCAGTTAGTCCAGCAACCCACACGTATCCCGGATCGGATCGCTTCGGAGATCGGCCCAACGTTCTTGACTTATTTCTAACTTCTAACCCTTCTGCTTATATTATAAATCTTTTCTCTCCTTTGGGCTCCTCCAACCATAAACTTATCTCTGTCACCTGTCCTATCTCTCGGGTACGGCCACCCGATACTCCCAACCGGCGGCGCTTGTGGCACTTTGATGCTGCCGACTGGGAGGCTCTCCGGCAGTACTTCTTTGATTTCCCATGGAATGAGTTTTGCTTCCGTGGCCGGGAACCCTCGGAGAGTGCTGAACGCATTACCGAGGTAATCCTCTTGGGCATGGAAGCATGCATTCCATTTTCTTTCTCTCAGTCTAATGCTAAAAAATCTTGGTTTCTCACGCTTGTTCTACTGCTGTCCACAACAAGGAGGAAGCATTCAATCGTTACCATCGCCTTCAAACTCAAGAATCTCGTACTTCCTATGTTTCTGCCCGGAATCAGTCATATCTGTTCGACTCGCCAAACACTCTTTCATCAATAATAAATGCACTGAACTATCTAACTCTAGCTCTTCCCAAGCTTTCTGGCATCTAACCAAAAACCTCTCCAACAATTTTTCTTCCTCGTCTTTCACTCCCCTTTTCCACTCTGACGGCACCACCGTCATTTCTTCCTTTGACAAAGCTTAACTCTTCGCCCAAATTTTCGCTAGAAACTCCACCTTGGATAATTCCGGTGCTCACATACTCATTCCTAATATCCTAATCTCTTCTAAAGATGTACTTTCTACCCTCTCTGGGCTTAATACTAAGAAGGCGTACGGTCCGGACGGTGTTCCCCCTGTTGTACTCAAAAACTATGCTGCCGTGCTGACTCCCTGCCTAGGCAAACTCTTTCGTCTCTGTCTCTCCTCTAACGTCTTCCCTTCTTGCTGGAAGTTTGCTGCCATTCAAGCTGTCCCAAAGAAGGGTGACCGCTCTCAACCCTCCAATTATAATTATCGTCCAATTGTTCTCATTTCTTGCATCTCCAAAGTTTTTGAAACTATTCTTGCTTCAATTTTTTTTAAGCATTTATCTTCTCATAATCTACTCTCACATCGCCAGTATGGATTCCTTAAGGGTCGCTCGACAGGGGATCTCCTTTCATATCTTACTAACTCTTGGTCATCCTCCTTCCGGGATTTCAGTGAGACCTTTTCTATTGCGATAGACAGACATATCGAAGGCCTTTGATAGAGTCTGGCACAAATCTCTAATTTCTAAACTACCCTCTTTCGGTTTCTATCCCTCTATCTGTGCCTTTATCTCTAATTTCCTTTCTGGCCGTTCCATAGCTGCGGTTTTGGACGTCCATCGTTCACCTTGGTGTTCCTCAGGGTTCTGTCCTATCTCCAATTATCTTTCTAATATTCATTAATGATCTCAACTTTACCTCCAGTCCTATCCATTCATATGCTGATGACTCTACCTTACACTATTCAACTAGTTTTCCAGAACCCATTAACAAGCAAGCACTCAAAACATCACTCGAAGATGCCATAAAACACTTAAATTCTGACCTATCAATCATTTCCATTTGGGGCAGAGAAAATCTTGTTACTTTCAATGCTTCCAAAACCCAATTTCTCCATTTATCTACCAGTAATGAACTCCCACAGGACTATCCCTTATATTTCAACAATCAATCCTTCATCTTCTCTCAGTATTCTAGGAATCTCTTTCTCTCCTGATCTCACTTGGAAAGACCATATTACCACCCTTGCTAAAACAGCTTCCCAGAAGCCGGGAGTGCTCAACCGCCTCCGGGGGTTCTTTACCCCTGCACAGTGCACAGCTTCTTGTTCTGTAAAGGGGCACAGTGCATCCATGTGTTGAGTATTGTTCGCATGTGTGGGGAGGATCCTCTCACACAGCACTTCTCGACAAAGTAGAAAAGAAAGCCTTTCGTCTCATTAACTCACTGGCTCTTTGCAATCTCTCTCTCTTCGCCGCAGTGTTGCATCTCTCGCTATTCTACGCTATTTCAATAATCAATGTTCCTCAGAGCTCTCTTGGTGCATACCACCTCCTCTAAGTAGAGTACGTATAGCACCTGTCTTGCAACACAATCCATCCCTACTCTGTGCAACTCTCCAATCCAAGAGTGAAGCGATATTCTCAAACCTATTCAACAGCTGAACTCTGAGCTCTGGAGCTCTCTTCCTGAATCCATCGTTCCCTCATCCTATGACTTAAAGTGCTTCAACCTCCGTGTGTCCATGCATTTTGGCTTGAACGTTCCTTGATTTTCGCCCTGTCACTCTGTCACTCTTTCAACTGAGGGAGGCACCCGTTACAGGCAGTTCTGCCTATTGTCTCCCTCATCCACATAGAAAAACAAATATATATATACTGTATATCATAGTAGCCAAAGAATCCGGTATAGTAGTCTCGATCATTTCTCGATTTCTGTTCATATCCCTATCCCCTGTCTGGGGATCACATGTCGTGGGTGACAGGAACACTCGTATAAAGCTGGTGTCTTGATATACTTTTTTTTTTTTTTTCGCTAAAAACCTTCTCTGTGACACCTTGAGTACCCGTGTCAAGTTTCATCTTCATGGTCCCAAGAGTTTGCGGACTAGAGGGACACACACAGACAAATATAATCAATTTTTATATACACTTATACAGTAGCCTATACACAAATGTTCTCGTAACTTCTTGCAACATCTTAGTTTCTCACAGCTTTTTACTGTCGTATTATTTCTCATACGGTAGTGCTTCATAATTTCTCGCAATTACTCACGACTTTTTCTTGTAATTTTATGCCCTTTACTACTAGTTCTCTGAATTTCTTACTCATAAGTTCAGTTTCTCACAATTTCACTCGTTTTCTCTCAATTTCATTAAGTTTTTCAAAATTCACAGTTTCTTAGTTTCACTCAGTTTCTCACAATTCACGAAATATTCACAGTTTGACCGAATATATTTATTGTTTCTCACAATTTCAGCTTGTGACAATTTCAGTTTCTTGCAGTTTTCACAATTTAATATGGTTTCTTACAATTTCCAACTTTTCCCAGTTTAAATGTATCAACATTCTCAGTTCAGTTTGTTAGTTAAAATAGGACTTCAGAATTTATCAACTGTTCAGGATTATTAAGCCAGCACACTGCAAGTCAAAAATTGAGTCAGAGCTGGAGCCCCTTTTCGATAACTCCAGTTCTTTGTTCTTAGTTTCTCACAGTAACACAGTTTTGCACAATATTATAGTATCTCTAAATTTCAGTTTCTCACAATTTCAATCAGTCTCCCACATTTCATTTTTGTCACAATCTCAGGTTTTCACAGTTTCAGAAATCCTCACGTCATGGTGTGTGACACGTCAAACATCTTCCATTAACCTCTGTAACTCATAACCAACTAGAGTAATCGAGCTAATATTTCTACCATTTAGGAATGGCCAGCCAAGGAATAGGTGTGGAAATATACAGCCCATTTGCTCTAGCCCATTTTGAGTTACAGAGGTTAGGGTTCACGATTTCTGTGTTACCTTTAATGAAAAGACTATACTGTATATTAAGTGGATGAACCTTTATTATTACGTTTCCCGGCTTGCTAGGTAGTTTTGTATATGTCTCACAGATTCTCTCTTTCTTAGTATACCATAAGTTTTCGTAACCTAAATATTTGTCGGTTAACCCCTTGAGGATCATGACACGTTTTTGCAGTTTCTTCTGGCTATTATTTGACCATTTCATTTAGTATTGAAAGCACTTATGGGACCTAGAGAGTTGATTGACCTCATTTTTACCACTTTGATTCCTATAGATTATTTCTTGTCTGCATAAAATCGTCTAATGATAACCAGAATAATGTGTAGAAAAGCGTCCTCAAAGACAAAGATAGATAAATCCAATGTTCACGACTTGCAATGGTATTTTTGTGCATTCCTGAACAATTGCCCATACTTTTGCACAATATTTAATTATTTGCCGCAACTCGTTCTCTCGGGTTAATGTATGTATATACTTACACATATCCTATAGCTGGGGGTGGCCGACTCGAGACAGAGCCCGAACAGAATCAACATTTAAAGTTCCAATTCATAGGGTCCGGGACCACTTTCGCGTTCCCTCGCCCCTTCCCTGCCTACAGGAAAAGAGACAGACAGAAATAGCGAAGGTTGGGTAGAGGATGTGCAGTCAATTAGTGTATGTTTTCCGCAATTAACATTTGCAAGGTAAGATGGTGCATTTATTTTCTGTTTCTGGCTATTTATAGACTAATTTATTCAGAATAGGAAGGGTATATGGAAGTTAGAGGGTTAGTCGAGATCGTTTGTACCCTTTTAATATCCCCCAATTCTTCCTAAGCTATATCAAATCGTCTAATGATCGCCAGAATATACTCTTAAAACGCAGCATTATCCTCAAAGGGTTTTAAACACAATTCATCATAATATTTCCTCACAATTTCCCACGACGTACTCTCTCCACTGTGTAACAATTACATCAGTTTCTCGCATATTTTTTTGCATTTTATTTACAATTTGTCATAATTTTCCCTCTATATCTAGTTAGTTAGTTGAAATAGGACTTGAGAGGCTATCAACCCTTCTGGATTATTAAGCCAGCACACTAAGTCAAGAATAGCGTCAGAAATGGAGCCCTTTTTCGAGAACCCCATGCCCCTTCGTTATATCTAATGAAACTCTTACAATTTCGCACAACTTGTACATCCATGGTATAATATATCTTACATTTTCTCACTATATTTCACAGAATCTCACCTTCTGGTCATTTTCACATACTCTCACAATGTACACTCGAAGCGTTTGGAGCATCTTCTAGCCTTATCTTAACTTGTTTTGATTCTATACAGGTTCAAATGGCTGTCTAGGCCTATTTATTAATAGTTGACGTGGGGTTTATCAGTAGTCCCATTATCCCGAGAGACCTGCATTTTGATAATAGTTAGTTAGTTAAAACAGGATTTCAGAGGCTATTAACCCTTCTAGATTATTAAGCCAACACACGGTAAGTCATAACTAGCGTCAGGAGTGGAGCCCCTTCCCAGAACTTCAATCCCTAGTTTGATAATAATCTCCAAGGGGTAAGGGGCTGGAGTTCTCGAAAAGGGGCTCCAGTCCTGACGCTATTCTTGACTTACAGTGTGCTGGCCTAATAATCCAGAATGGTTGATAGCCTCTGAAATCCTATTTCAACTAATTATCCACTTACCCCGATGCGCACTATTATTTCGTTTCCGCTAAACAAACTATTCTGGGACCTGGTTAGTACCTCAGCCAGGTCTCATTTCCATAGTCCAAAGGGTTTGGGGGCTATAGTGGGACCCGAACAGACAAACTATACTATAGTTCATTCATTATAAATAGGTCACAAATCCTGACCTCAACTACTCATAACTCAAGAAGGCCTTCAGTAATTCATCTACTACTTATACCATTTGGGAAAAGTCAACCAGGAAATAGGCATGGAAATTTACAACTCATTTGCTCCTGCCCTTTCTTAATTGTAAAAGGTTAGGGGGTCAGGTTTTGGCCTACTGATAATGAACAGACTGTGCTTTATACACCGGTATATAGATGGCTAACAATTGTACCCTCGTGTGGTTAAGGGAAGGTTTTTTTTTCTGGACCCCTTTCTCCCTCTTGTTTAGCCTCATTAGTTGTGAGATTAAAAGACGTTCTCCCCATAAGTTGGGCGATTTTAAGACCTTTCGTCCCATTTCTTTGACAACATTAAGACCTTTCCATCTATTTAGGTGTAGATTTTTTCCTACCGAGCGATAGCGAACCTGTAATGGAAAAGGTATTGGCCTTAGGCGGGACATTATTCTACCGATAAATATACAAAATTACCTTGAAGGGGGTGCTTATTTAATCTTTGATAATTTAAGACATTCGCCCCATTAGTTTGGTGATTTAAAGAACTTTAGTGCCATTTAGGTATACATTTTTTCCTGGCGAGCGATAGCGAGCCTGCAATTTAGGAGGAACTGCGAATTTTTATACCGAAAAGTGCTCAGATTTATCTCGATTTATTCTTCAGTACAAAACTGTTCCGTCCGATGGCCGGTACCTCCTAAATTACAGGTTCGCTTTCGCTCGCCAGGAGAAACACGACACCTAAATGACCCTAAAGGTCTTAATATTGACGAAGGAATGGAGTGAAAGGTCTTAAATCGCCAAACTTATGAGGTGAATGTCTTAAAATCTCAAAACTAATGGGGCTAAGCATGAGAAGGAAACCCCCCATCCCCCCACCACACACACACACTTAACACTCTCAATTGAAATTCGTCTCACAATGCCTTTGTGTCATTACGTGACCTCTGACCTCTCTGACAAAAGATGGGCAAGAGCAAATGGGCTGTAAATTTGTACACTTGCAGTATACCCTAGCTAACTCTCCAAATGGTGGAACATTTACTCGATTACTCTAGTCCTTTTGTGGTTTAGGGGAGATTTCCATTTGAGGGAATTTTTTCTTCACCCCTTTCTCCCTCATGATTAGTCCCTTTGCCTTTGAGATTTTTAGACGTTCGCCTCATTAGTTTGGCGATTTTAAGAACTTTCGCTCCATTTATGTCAATTGTAAGACCTATCGTGCCATTTAGGTGTCGATTTTCTCCTGGCGAGCGATAGCGAGCCTGAAATTTAAAAGGAGCTGGCCTTCGGTCGGGAAATTTGTCTACCGAAATATTTACAATTTGATCTTGAAATGGGATCAATAGGGTGCAATTTTAAGCTTGATGGAGGTCTAGCGAACAAACTAAAAACCTCCCCTTAAGAGTGAATATTTCTGGCCTACCTGTAATGAACAGAGTATAGTTGTTCACGTATTTGTCATGTTTCCCATATTTCTACACCATCTCAATATGACTCTTATTAGTATGTGTGTCTCAGTCAACTATTGCTCTCTCGGCTTCTCATAATCTAGTGCCCCCTCAGAAATAGGTCTCTCTCACACGCATCCATTTTACACAGTTTCTCACATTTCATTTTCTTACGGGTCTCGCTGGGAAGTTTATCTCTCTCACAATTATTGATCTCTCATTTTCTGAATTTCTGATAATCTAGCGCTGCCTCAGGAAATGTCACACTCGCACCCTTGCATATCACAGTTTCTCAACCTGTCTCACATGATCTCGATAGGCAGTATATATTTCTCACAGTTATTATTCTTCAATTGTTCACATCAGGAACAGTTCGTAGCGAGGTCGATCCTTTGAGATCTGTACCCCTTAAATTGTTCCGTCCTTTCACATAGCTTAAGGGGAGGTATTTAGTTTGTTCCCTACGTTTTCATCAAGCTTAAAATTACACCCCTAGACCCCCTTTCAAGATAAATTTGTAAATTTTTCGGTAGAAAAATTTCCCGGCCGGAGGCCGGTTGCTCTTAAATTACAGGCTCGCTACCGCTCGCCAGGAACAAATCGACACCTTCATGGCACGAAAGGTCTTAAAATTGACAGTAATGGGGCAAAATGTCTTAAAATGTCCAAACTACTGGGGCGAACGTCTTAACATCTCAAAAGCAATGGGGCTAAACATGAGGGAGAAAGGGGTCCAGAAAAAAGTATCTCAAGTGGAAATCTCCCCTTAAGCATTACGCTATTACAGGTAAGTGTGCAGTTGGGTCTAAGTATATGATTCAATTTTTTTTTTTTTTTTTTTTTTTTTCTATATTCCAACTTACTTCCTCTCGGGCATAGGCTGAGAGCCTTAACATTCACCGCTTTACAATGAACAGTGAAGCCCGTGAGGTCTTGTTCCAGCCTAGGGAGTGAGACATGTGAAGCACGTAGAGTACAACGAGCACCTGCCATCTTGCCTTCACATGAGGCACGGTGCTCACTCATGGCCCGAAATGACCCCATCTCTGAAGCCACCTCGTTCCCGTGCTTCACTGTCTCATCCCCTACACTCAGACTCTCACACTTACACACACACAACGCCACCTGTTGAGCAGATAACTCACCAGATTAGTAGTCAGTATTCGATAAATGCCTTTCAATGCTAGTCATATGCTTAACATTTATCTGTCTTGGTGGTGTAATGGTTAGAATGTTTAAAATATGTATGTGATATCCCAGGTTCGAATCCCGGGAGGATCACGCGCTTTCATTAATTTCATTGGGAGGAGTTTAGTGTTGGAAGTGAAATTAATTAATTAAATTAATTCTAACGCCTCCTTAGAATTAGTATCACTTTTGCACCCTTGCATATCACAGTCTCATATCTCGCTGGTTAGTTGACTTTCTCATAATGAAATCCTACCTCATTTTTTGTAAGTAGGTCACAATCGCAATATAGTTATTAATTGATGGTAAGCGTTGATTTGAATGTTGTACTGTATGTTTATCCTCATATGGAACACACACACACACACACACAGCCCGTAGCCTAGTAGGTAGCACTCTCGTCTCACACACGAGGGGTCGGGGGTTCAATCCCCCGGCCGGGCGGAGACAAATTGGGCTTGTCTCCTTTCATGTGTTAGCCTCAGTTCACCTAGCTGTAAATAGGTACCTGGAATAAGTGGACGACGTTGTGACGTCCCATCTGGGGTTGGCAAAAATGGTACAAGGCGAGATGGGTATCATATGGTTCACCAAAGCTGATGGCTACCTAAGCCTTCGGGCGAGACGGTACCGTCTATAGTGAGAATGGTACCATACAGATCCACCCTAAGCCTTCGTTTCCGATGTCGCCAATTGGCTAAAAATTCAGACTACACACACATCCACAGCCATTCCAACGATACATATAACACCTACACATATAGGAGGCGGGAAATAACGAGCATGCTCACTCCCGCAATACAATACAACTAGAGTAAGTACACACACACACACACACACATTCACACACATTCACACACACACACACACTCTCTCTCCATGGTTAGAATCTGTAATTGTTTTTAGTTCATGCACATGTATAATTACGTAAATCATTGCAGTGTATTTCATGACTCAGCCACACTTGTTTCTCTCTCTCTCTCTCTCTCTCTCTCTCTCTCTCTCTGGGATAGTGTAGATATATGGGACACATCACAAATTAGTGAAGTATCCCCTGTTCATTATATGTAGGCCAGAAATCTTCACCCTTAATCTCTGTAACTCAAAAAGGACTTGAGTATTCGAGTTAATTTTCCACCATTTGGAAAGAGTCAGCCAGGGTATAGGTGTACACATTTACAGCCCATATTTTGCTCTAGCCTATTTTTAGTCACAGAGGTCAGAGGTTACGTGATGATAAAAAGGGATTGGGAGACGAATTTCAATTGAGGGTGTTTGTTAAGTGTGTGGGGGAGGGTGGGGTTCTTTCCCACGCATGCTTACCCCATTAGTTTTGAGATAACTCCATAAGTTTGGCGATTTTAAGACTTTTTCGCTCCATTCCTTCGTCAATGTTAAGACCTTTAGGTCCATTTAGGTGTTAATTTTCTCCTGGCGAGCGAAAGTGAGCCTGTAATTTAGGAGGAACCGGCCTTCGGACGGAACAGTTTTGTACTGAAGAATGTACAAATGTATCTGGAAGGACGGTCTTGGGGGTGTTTTTTAAGCTTGATAGAGGTCTACTGAGCAAACCCCCCCGCCCCCCCTCCCTCAACCTAATTACCTACAATTTGAAATATGATAAACCTTAGGGCTATTTGATTTCAGTATATACAAAAACCCATTTCCAAACCCATTTTGTTTTCATTAAGACAGTTGGAATTCATTTGATTATTCCCAAGAGATCCAGTCGAAGTGGTTGTACTGTATCTGATGCATTAAGGGGAGTGGTTGTACTGTATCTGATGCATTAAGGGGAGTGGTTGTACTGTATCTGATGCATTAAGGGAAGTGGTTGTACTGTATCTGATGCATTAAGGGGAGTGGTTGTACTGTATCTGATGCATTAAGGGGAGTGGTTGTACTGTATCTGATGCATTAAGGGAAGTGGTTGTACTGTATCTGATGCATTAAGGGGAGTGGTTGTACTGTATCTGATGCATTAAGGGAAGTGGTTGTACTGTATCTGATGCATTAAGGGAAGTGGTTGTACTGTATCTGATGCATTAAGGGGAGTGGTTGTACTGTATCTGATGCATTAAGGGGAGTGGTTGTACTGTATCTGATGCATTAAGGGGAGTGGTTGTACTGTATCTGATGCATTAAGGGGAGTGGTTGTACTGTATCTGATGCATTAAGGGAAGTGGTTGTACTGTATCTGATGCATTAAGGGGAGTGGTTGTACTGTATCTGATGCATTAAGGGGAGTGGTTGTACTGTATCTGATGCATTAAGGGAAGTGGTTGTACTGTATCTGATGCATTAAGGGGAGTGGTTGTACTGTATCTGATGCATTAAGGGGAGTGGTTGTACTGTATCTGATGCATTAAGGGGAGTGGTTGTACTGTATCTGATGCATTAAGGGGAGTGGTTGTACTGTATCTGATGCATTAAGGGAAGTGGTTGTACTGTATCTGATGCATTAAGGGGAGTGGTTGTACTGTATCTGATGCATTAAGGGGAGTGGTTGTACTGTATCTGATGCATTAAGGGAAGTGGTTGTACTGTATCTGATGCATTAAGGGGAGTGGTTGTACTGTATCTGATGCATTAAGGGAAGTGGTTGTACTGTATCTGATGCATTAAGGGGAGTGGTTGTACTGTATCTGATGCATTAAGGGGAGTGGTTGTACTGTATCTGATGCATTAAGGGGAGTGGTTGTACTGTAACTGATGCATTAAGGGAAGTGGTTGTACTGTATCTGATGCATTAAGGGGAGTGGTTGTACTGTATCTGATGCATTAAGGGGAGTGGTTGTACTGTATCTGATGCATTAAGGGAAGTGGTTGTACTGTATCTGATGCATTAAGGGGAGTGGTTGTACTGTATCTGATGCATTAAGGGGAGTGGTTGTACTGTATCTGATGCATTAAGGGGAGTGGTTGTACTGTATCTGATGCATTAAGGGAAGTGGTTGTACTGTATCTGATGCATTAAGGGGAGTGGTTGTACTGTATCTGATGCATTAAGGGGAGTGGTTGTACTGTATCTGATGCATTAAGGGGAGTGGTTGTACTGTATCTGATGCATTAAGGGGAGTGGTTGTACTGTATCTGATGCATTAAGGGAAGTGGTTGTACTGTATCTGATGCATTAAGGGGAGTGGTTGTACTGTATCTGATGCATTAAGGGGAGTGGTTGTACTGTATCTGATGCATTAAGGGAAGTGGTTGTACTGTATCTGATGCATTAAGGGGAGTGGTTGTACTGTATCTGATGCATTAAGGGAAGTGGTTGTACTGTATCTGATGCATTAAGGGGAGTGGTTGTACTGTATCTGATGCATTAAGGGGAGTGGTTGTACTGTATCTGATGCATTAAGGGAAGTGGTTGTACTGTATCTGATGCATTAAGGGGAGTGGTTGTACTGTATCTGATGCATTAAGGGGAGTGGTTGTACTGTATCTGATGCATTAAGGGGAGTGGTTGTACTGTATCTGATGCATTAAGGGGAGTGGTTGTACTGTATCTGATGCATTAAGGGGAGTGGTTGTACTGTATCTGATGCATTAAGGGGAGGTTTTGATTGATTTATCAATGAATGTATATTCTTAATATGTAATGTTATTCCTAATTGGTAGAAAGAGGAGCTTCATTACTTTAGTCCTTTTTGAGTTATGAGAGATTGGGGTCGGGATTTTTGTCTTCCCTATAATGAAAGAGGTACAGATTATGAAGAAGTTTTATTATTTCCAAAAGATTAGAATGAATTGAACCAGTTCTCAATAAGTTTTCTCCTTCGGCACAATGGCGTCTACATATTTTTGATATACAGTATATTCCACAAGGATATTTTATTAGACTTAAGAAGGACGTCATTATACTGGGGGTAAAAAGGACCTTGGGTAACTCCTTTAATACAATGATACTTGCTTTCTTGTATTATAGACCTTTATATATATATGGGAATAACGGAAGAATAACTCACACGAATCTAAGAATTTCTTCTTCAATCGAGTTGTCAACTTGTGGAAGGGGCTTCCCCGAGACGTTATAGACTGCAGCACTGTTGATTCTATTAAACTTTGCCTAGAGAAATATCTTACTTCAAACCCGCGACTGACTGCGTTTGTAAATGAATAACTATATTTTATTCCCCCTCAGATTCATCAAGGATTATTGCATATATATATTACTAAGACATTACTCTCCTTTTCCCAGATATACGAAAGATCACTTATAACTGTGTTATGTTACTAACCCATCTGCCCCCTACTAACATCCTAATCCTACCACGGATATTAGCTCCAGGGCAGTAGTTCCCTTCCCAATTTCCCCTTACCCAGTCTAAACCACTGTTTGGACACTCGATCCTCAGTGTTTTGGAGGACAAGCAGCCTAGAGGAGTCACTACACCTGTTGTTGCTTGATTTCCTTTACTCCATTATATTATTTTGACAACACTGTACAAATTCCCTCACAGTACCATCACCCACAATCCCAAACTCAAACTCTCAGAAAACACCCATTCATAAAACACCCACACAATACTGAGGGCAAATATTATATACTATTCCTTAAATTTACAATTTCCGGCCCAAGCTCATCCAAAGATCCCAATCCATCCCTTCCCACAAATGTTCCCATGAACCTTCCGTAGCATCTATGTTCATTTGTAAGTCACCTGGCGGAAAGTTTAGTCTCTTAGCAGCCGAGTTGTCAATAATTAATGACAATATATGAAACTACTGTTATTATATCATCATGACATGTTAATTATTAACACCATATTTGCTACGTATAATCGTAATATCTGCGTTATCAAGATAGGGTTACGACAAATTACTGGCAGCTGAATATAAATCGACTATAGGTATGGTCTAAGTAACCTTAAAGAAAAAAACGATAATAATAACAAAACATACCTTATGAAATTCTCCCACATACACTTATACTTTGGGTCCTGACTGTTAACCCTTACAGTACCGGTGCCGTCCTTTTAACTTGATGTTGGCAACTATTAGACGATTTTATTAAGTTTATAAAGGGCCTCCAGCATTTAACAGGCTTCGAAGTATCTCACTTAACCCTTTGTACTACCACAGTGCACAAAATCGTTTAAATATAGCTAGCATAAACTTAAAAAGACGTCGCCGGCACATGAGGGGTTAAGCAAGGTAACAACGTTGCAAACAGGTGAAGGTTATTTATCACTAATTTTTGATGGCCACATTTTCCAGGATAAACTTCTGAGATATTTTGCCTTGGTATTGGAAGCTAAGGTGAAGGTAGATGATTGTAGGCATGGAAATACTGACCCAACTCTAAATCAGAAACTCGAAGACTAGCCTAAGAAAATTGTAGGAAGATTCATTGAAGTGGTAGCCGCTTTGTTGTTATAACTGGTAATAACGGGGGCCAACATTGATCCGGGTTGGAGTTAAGGGCAGGGTTGGTTTGGATGGACTGCCTTCTTTCTTATGTTTAGTCCCATTAGCTTTGAGATTTCAAGAAGTTCTTTCCATTAGGTTGACGATTTTAAGACCTTTTGTGCCATGTAGGTGTTTATGTTTTTTTTCCCAGCGAGCGATAGCGAGCCTGTGATATAAAAAGTTCGGCCTGGACATATTTCCACTGAACAAATTACAAATATATCTCGAAGGGTAGTCTTGGGAGTATTTTTTGGAGCTTGATTGAGGTCTTGGAATGAAACTAAAGAACATCACAAATGTAAAAATTACTGAACAAATAAATACAAGTCTCCCCTTAAGAGTGAACCGCTTTATAACAACGTTCTCAGTCTGGCTTGTCCGGCACAGTCGGCAACAGTTTTACACCAACGTTGTTTCGGTCAGGCGTATATATGTGATACCGAAGTTGTTTTATTAGAGCTAACCAGAAAAAAAAGTCCCCGATAGAATTCACTACCAACTTGAACCCTGAATAAATGTTTTCAAAATATATGTTCCACATGAATTTAACTACCTAACATAATCTACCTTTCAAGCTAATTTCCGATTCTGATGCGAAAGAGCCTCAAAATTGTACGAGAAAAAAACCTGCTCATCGAATATTGCCGGACAATGCGCTCGTGTGACACCACTTTAGCTCCTTGTCGTAACATTGTAGTTCCTGTGCGATGACACCTTTCTCCAATTAATTCTGGCTATCATTAGACGTTATTGTTCAGATTAAGAAGGACCTGTGTGTGTTGCGGTATGTTATGTGTTATCAATGCATGTGTGTAAAAGGTATGTTGGAGTATGTGTGCGTGTGTGTATGTGTACCTGTATGTCTGTTGTATGCGAAAAACTCATGAGGAAGCGATAGTGAAGCAACAGTGGCAGTTGAAAGGTGTGGGGGGGGGGGGGGGGGGGCCGGAGCGGGGGGCGCTGTGCCACAAGCGTATAATCGATTACGCATTCTTGTACGAGGGTGTGTGTGTGTGTGTGACAGGGACAGGGAGAGTGTGTGTGCGCGTGTGAGTGTGAGATTGATATATACTGTATATATATATATATATATATATATATATATATATATATATATATATATATATTAGAGAGAGAGAGAGATAAATATGAGTTTGTTATTATGATCGTGCATGTACTGTATCAGTACACGTTTTATGAATGTACTGTATGTATGTTGTAGGTACACGTGTGTGCGTGTTGTGTATGAGAGTGAGGGTGTGTGCGTGTCCCAATAGGTGTGTGTGTGTGTGTGTGTTCTAACTGGGTGATTGTGCTGAGATGGCTTACGAGTGCGTGTAAGCCAAGTACTTGATTATGGGTATCAAATATTGGGAAAACACTAACGTCAATAAAGTAATTGACATTCACCCATAAATACAGACGATACAGGATAATAATGTTGGTATAATTAGCCATTTCTTTCTTTGAACTTTATTGACTAGTCCATTCATTTCAAGTAGGCCAGAAATAATTACTTCTAACCTGTGTATCTCAAGACGGGCTAGAGCAAATGGGCTGTAAATCTCCATATCTATGCTCTGGTTGACTCTTCCCAAATGGTAGAAAGTATGAGAGGTCGAGGTAGGGATATCTGTCCTAGCTATAATGAACAGGGCATACATCATTATCATAATCATCATCATCATCATCATCATCATCAAGAGAATCATAGGTTGTTTGAACCTTTCACCATACTATGATGTATTTTTTTGCTTTACTTTTTTTGTATTGTACTTTGGTTATTATTACACGATTAGTTTGAGATTTTAAGAAATTTGCCCCATTAGTTTGGCGATTTAAGACCTTTAGTGCCATTTAGGAACCGGCCTTTGGCCGATAATTTTTCTATCAAAAAATTTACAAATTTATTTCGAAAAGGGTCATGGGGTATATATTTTCTAAAACTTGATGGAGGTCAAACAAGGAAACTAAACTAAATCATATCAATAAATGAATAAGTAAGCAAATGTATTTTAACCTGGCGAGCGAAAGCAAGCCTGTAATTTAGTAGGAACCGGCCTTCGGCTGAAATATATTTCTAGCGAAAAAAATATAAATATATCTCGAAAGGGGGATGGGGGGGGGGGGTGATCTTTGAGGGTGTTATTTTTTAAAGGCTCTATAGAGGTTTACATAGCAAACTAAAAACCACCCCCCTTACATACTATAATCCACTCCAGGTTCATTGGTTAAGGGGAGGTATTTAGTTTCTGCCCTAGAACTCCACCAAGCTTAAAATTACACCCCCTAGACCCCCTTTCAAGATAAATTTGTACATTTTTCGGTAGAAAAATGTCCCGGCCGAAGGCCGGTTCCTCTCAAATTACAGGCTCGCTATCGCTCGCCAGGAAAAAATTGACACCTAAATGGCACGAAAGGTCTTAAAATTGACAGAATGGGGCGTAAAGTCTTAAAATCGCAAAACTAATGGGTCGAACGTCTTAAAATCTCAAAAGCAATGGGGCTGGATATGAGGGAGAAAGGGGTCAAGAAAAAAGTACCTCAGGTGGAAATCTCCCCTTAACAAGTGTATACAATGAGTGACCTCCTTCAACCGTACCCTCATTCAGATTGGACGCTATAGTCAAAGTCTGTATTCTATCATAGGTTCAAGTGTATTTAGAGGCGGACTTGCAGGAACGATTATTTTTGCTATTTTCAATATATACTGTATATTATATATATATATATATATATATATATATATTTTAATTTTTGATTTGATTTTTTTTTTACAAATTTTCGGTTGTTGTTCCCTAAGCTGCCTGGCCGAACAGCTTAGGGAACAACAACAACAACCGAATTTAAAAAAAAAAAAAATCGGTTCTCGTGTGCGGTGTAGATTGTTTATCCCCTTCAGCACAATATCCCCTTTGTACCTTTGATTCAGGCAACAAATTAGATGATTTTACGCAGTTTAAGAAGGTCCTATGTTATGCTAAGAGTATATTGAGATCGTATATACCCCTTTGTGTCCTAGAGGTAAAACATAAGCAAATGAAAAGAGTCTACTATGGTAACCAGAATATGATGACAAATACGTCATCGTGCTGAAGGGGTTAAAGGCTTTGTCACACGAGCGATTATTCCTGCAACTTTGGACGTGAATGTATTTTCTTGCAATATTTCCGGGTTTTTTTCATTGAAATCTGAAACTAGATGGAGGGTAGCTTACGCTAGGTGGCTGAATTCTTGTAAAACTTAAATGTTAAAGTTTCCAAGCCATAATTGCCCTAAACAATGGCTCGAAAAAACTTTTATGTGACACCGCTCTTAGATGTTTCAATTATCGTAACATAATGTAGACTTTAACGGGTCAAAATTGCCCATAATAAGTGCGGGTAAACTACGCTTGTACGTCTCCGGTTGAACAAATACCGTCAAGGGGATAATTGTGGACACCCCGGGCAAGAGAGGGCAGTCCAGAAAACCCTTATTGTTCATTATATAGCGAACAAATCAATTCAAACACACAACCAGGATACCATAATTTTGCGGAAGACAGAAATCCTGAATAATTATGACTGAGAGTTTAATCCGTTCAATACCAGTTCCATCCATTTTATTTTATGCTCGCTACTAATAGACAATTTCAATGAGCTTAGCAAGGGCCTCCAGCAATTAACAGGCTTCGAACTATCTTAATTAACCCTTCTAACTACCACATAATTATCCTTCTTAAGCTGCACAAAATCGTCTAAATATAGCTAGAATAAAATAAAGAGCTGTCACCGGTACAGAAGGGGTAAATGAACTGTCTTCAATTGCCCCAGGTGTCCACAATTACCGCCATTGACTGTGCTGTATGCGTGGTGCTGTGTTGTGCACCGTAAACACGTACCCCCGTACATTCAACAGTAGAAGGCTATATACTTCAAGGAAAGGTCGTTGCTCTTCTTCTGAACCCCACTCCTCCCTCATTAGTTTTGACATTTTAAGACGTTCACCCCATTAGTTTAGTAATTTTAAGACTTTTTGATCCATTTCTTTGTCAATGTTAAGACTTTTTTGCCATATAGGTGTCGAATTGTTCCTGGCGAGCGATATCTAGCCTGCAATTTAAGAAGAACCGTCCTTCGGCTGGGATAATAATAATGTAAACGTGATCTCGAAGCGGGTTTTATGGGTTTTTTTTTTAAGCTTGTTAGAGCTCTAGGGAGCAAACTGGAAAAAAAAAAAAAAACTTAGAGGATGCATACGAAGAGGGAGTGGGTGGAGGAGAAGGAAAACATGGAGGAGGAAGAAAGATTAGATGGAGGAGGGGAAGTGAAGGGGAAGGGAGAAAGAAAGGAGGGGGAAGAGGACATGGGAGTGAAAGGGAGGGGAGCGAGAAGGAACGAGGGGACAGAGGATTGGAGGGAGAGATGAGAGAAGGGGAAACGGAGCAGGGGAAGGAGGGAGGGGTTGAACAGGAAATATGTGTAGTACTAGGTGGGGAAGGGGGAAGGGAGGGGGAAAACAGGGCAAGGAGGTGAAGGTAGGAGGGAAACATGAAAGAAGGGGAAAATGAGGAAAAATGGTGGAGGGGAAATGGAGTGCAGTAGTAAGGGGGTGAGGAAAGGGAGGGGAGGAGGAAGACCGAGACAAGGCGAAAGGGAGGGGAGGTAGGAGGGAGGGAAGGAGGAAGATGGCAACGAGGGGAAAGGGAGGGGAGGAGGAAGACCGAGACAAGGCGAAAGGGAGGGAGGGAAGGAGGAAGATGGCAACGAGGGGAAAGGGAGGGGAGGAGGAAGACCGAGACAAGGCGAAAGGGAGGGGAGGTAGGAGGGAGGGAAGGAGGAGATTGCATAACCGAGGGGAAATGGAGGGGAGTAGGAAGACGAGACACCAGGCGAAAAGGGATGGAAGGGTATGGAGGAGGGAATTAGAGGCAGAATGGCAAACCATGAGGTGGAAAGTTAGGGGAGGAGTCAAGACCGAGACATGCGAAAGGGAGGGGCGGGAGGACAGGAGGGAAGGAGGAAGATGGCAACGAGGGGAAAGGGAGGGGAGGAGGAAGACCGAGCAGAGAAGGTAGACAGAGATGAAAGTGAAAGAAATGGAGCTGTAGGAAGATGGAGACTAGGTAAAGGAAGGAGGAGAAAGCAATGGGAGGGGAAAGGGAGTAGAGGTAGGAGGGAGGAGAGAAGGAAGACTGAAACGAGGGTAATGAGAGTAGAGGTAACAGGGAGGGGAGGTAGGCGGGAGTACAAGGAGGGGGGAGGGGAGTATGAGTATACTCAGAGGTAGGGGAAAGGAATAGAAGTTGGGTGAGTCTATTGGTGAGGAAGGAGGTAGAGGGGATTGAGTGATCCGGGAAGGGGAGGTGCCTAAGAGAGAGGGAAGGTAGGACGGAGGGGAGTTAGTAAATGAAGGGTGATGTCTAAGGTTTAATATAACTGATGAGGCGTGATCGTTGGGCTCAGACCTTGGGGAATACGTATATACAAAAACAAAGTTTTCTCCTCTCTCTCAGCTCTCACGCTCTCGTCTCAGCAAGCTCTCGAGCTCTCGCTCATCGCTCTCGCTCCTCCTCCGCTCTCCCTCACTCGCTCTCTCTCTCTCTCCCTCTCTCTCTTCAATCATCTCTCCTACTCTCTCTCTCTCTCTCTCTCTCTCTCTCTCTCTCACTTGGCTTTTTATATGGTTATTTGTTAATTATATTATTGAGTTCTGAAATCATAGTGGGAACTCTCATTGACCCCAAGAGGTTTTTCGTATTGTGAAAAAGAAAACTTCCTACCCTTGATTATGTCTATTCTTGGGTTGATCCCTATACTGAGATATAAGAAAGAAACAATTTTCAATATAATTGGTTGATGTGCTGGATACAAGAGTCTATCTATCTATTGCCTGACGCCGTGATACCCGCAAAGGTGGGGCCACGGAGACGAAACGAACCGCCCACCCCCAATAGCAAAAGCCAACCAAATCAAACCAACACAAACAGAATTAAAACAAGAAAAGAACCTAAAAAAAAAAAACTACAAAACATACTCAAAAAAAACAAACCTCTGATTAGCCATGGCCACAACCCAACAGGCCTAGAATGCAATAAAAAACCACACCTGTCAAAATGCACATGAATCGCAGCAACAGTCCTGTCCCCCAGTCAAACGAGAGAGTCGAACGGACCGCTGCGATCACATGCGGGTGGCCAAGAAAAACGGGCCCCCCGCCAACACAATACGCCCGCTTCGTTCATGTAGTTTCCTCTCACTCCATACTTCCCCACCTCATATTCGGGGTCTATAATACCTCTCTCCCTCCTCTCCTCTCCCCCTCTGTCCCTCCACCTCGCTCTCGTACACAAGTACTGAACTATAATTAATGTTTTCTTTAAATTATCACAATAAATGAAGTTGAAGAATGAAAGGTCAAACATTAATGTTGACATTTGGTTTGCATTATAATTACGAATATCATTAGCCATAAAAATATGCTACCAGATTGACTAGTTAGAAAATCTGTGTATATATAATATATAATATGATATATATCTATATAGCTATTATATAATATATCGGACAGGGCTAAGATTCTAACCATATAGCAGGAGTCCCGCATACACCACCACGAGAGTTAAATATATATATATATGTATGTATTGGTCAGTCATGGTGAAATAGTATTGCATGGTTGATTCCCCTTGCTTCCCTTTCCTCTACCTGTTAGCCCTCACCCCACTTGTCACGGTACCTGGTATGTCTGTCACTGTCACACTCCATCCTGACATACTCACTCACCTACCAGTCACCCTTATAGTCACCACAACACTCACACCTTTACAGTCTCTCTCACCCTTACACTCTGTTTTTGTATTACTCATATTCTTACAATGACTATCACCTATCCTCACAGACTTACATTCACCCACGTACCCTCATCCATATCTTTCCTTACACCCACCCACACCTATACCCCCACCCATACACCCACCCACACCGCTACATTACCACCCTCTCTCAGCCATCCACACCCACCTACCCATACACCCACACCGCTACATAACCATCCTCTCACATCACCAGTGATGTTCCACTTTAAGCTTTCTGACCATAACCCTACTTTAGGCAATATGGTAAATGACAGAAATAACTGAACGATACTGATGTTAATTATAGCTACACACACACACACACCCACAGACACACACACTCACACACACACACACACACACACACACACACACACACACACACACACACACACACACACATATATATGTCTATCTACCATCTATCTATCTATCTCTATCTATCTGTAAACAAATATATTTATAATCGGTTTATGTCTGTCTGTGTACAGTATATATATCATCATTATTACTATTGTGTTAATTTAAGAGTTCGGTTTTGGTGATTTTTTTTTTAAGCTAAAACGGAACTGACAACACCCAACCCGCCCCCTGTACCCTGTCCCATCCCCCCCCTCCCCCCCCCCCCCGCCCCCCCCCCCCCCCCCCAACCACCCCCACCCACCCCCACCCGCTCACCAACCTAGCAGCCTCTGCCAGGTTACGCCCACAGGCTCTCTTTGTCCTCTAACTCTCTTAGTTTTAACACACAGTAGTTTGCCTATTTTAACACAGGCTCTCTTTGTCCTCTAACTCTCTTAGTTTTAACACACAGTAGTTTGCCTATTTTAACACAGGCTCTCTTTGTCCTCTAACTCTCTTAGTTTTAACACACAGTAGTTTGCCTATTTTAACACAGGCTCTCTTTGTCCTCTAACTCTCTTAGTTTTAACACACAGTAGTTTGCCTATTTTAACACAGGCTCTCTTTGTCCTCTAACTCTCTTAGTTTTAACACAGTAGTTTGCCTATTTTAACACAGGCTCTCTTTGTCCTCTAACTCTCTTAGTTTTAACACACAGTAGTGTTCCTATTTTTAAAACACATGGTTCTTCGCCGGATCCTTGGGGTCCCAATTCTCTAACTCCTTCTGAGTTTTAACACACAGTAGTTTGCCTTATTTTTTAAAAATTATAACCACAGGCTTCCCTTTCTCTTTGTGTGGTCCCTCTAAACTCTCTTAGTTTGTTAACACCACAGTAGGTTTTCTCCCTATTTTAAAAAAAACAAAACAATTAAAACACAGGCTTCGCCCTCTTTGTCCTCTAAACCTCTCTTAGTTTTAACACACAGTATTTTTGGCCTATTTTGTAACACACGGCTCTCTGCTCTTTTGTCTCTCTAACTAACTCCCTCTATTTTTAACACAACACGTAGTTTGGTCGCCCTATTTTTAAAAAACACAGGCTCTCTTTGTCCCTCTAACAACTCTCTTAGTTGTTTAAAGCACAAGCAGTAGTTTGTTTGCCTATTTTAACACAGGCTACTCTTTGTCCCTCTAACTCTCTTAGTGTTTAAACACACAGTAGTTTTTTGCCCTATTTTATTTAGGAACACAGGCTCCGATTTTCCTCTAATTCTTTAGTTTTTTGTTTGCGTTTGTGGCCGATTTTAAGACTGTTTTCGATTCATTAGTTTGACCAGATTTTAAGACCTGTTTCGAAAGACCCGACCACCATTTGTTTGCCAATATAAAGACTGTTCGTGTCATTTAGGTGTCGATGTTTTTCCTATTCCTTCCGAGCGCGAGTCGATAAGCGCACCTGTACCATTTGAGATGAGTCGAGCTTTTCACACCAATCTCCCCATCTGCCTGGGACAAACAATTTCAAATGTACAAATTTATGTTGACGTGGGGATTTTTTGTTAATGCTTGATGGGGATTAAGGAGCAAACTAACATCCTCCCCTTAAGTTCACAATTATTTACAGTGTACATAGTGTACTGGGGTTCTGAAAGACTAACTACACGGAAGGAAAAACAATTAGTTACGAATGTTCCCAAGTAGGTATAGGTGTTGGTGAGTTTTAATGCCGCCGGGTTAAAATAAAAGGGTATCATGCTTTGAATGTGAAAGAGTGGAACCGGATCTATGTGTTGGGAGTGGAATGTTGAGGTCTGCTTGGTGGTTCTACAGTGGCTGACAAACGGGAGATTCACGTGTGGGAATAATTACGCTTTTAGTTTGTTTTCTACTCTGGTGCTCCCTAGACCTTTTACCAAGCTTTAAAAACACTCCCAAAGACCTCCTTCCAAGACAATATTTGACATTGATCAGTAAAATAATGTCCTGGCCTAAGGCCACTTGCTCCTACATTATAAGCTTGCTATCGCTTGCGAGGAAAAATCGACACCTAAATGGTGCAAAACTTCTTAATAGTCACAGAGAAATGAGGTGTCAGAATCAGAATCAGAATATTTATTTTTCCATTTTACAATGGTTCTTCACATAAAACATTAAAACAAAATATTAAAATACATGCATTATATATATACATATTTACAATAAGAAACATCTCTAGTATGTTACTATGGACAGTCTTCAATATCTATAAAAAAAAAAAAATTACAGTTACAGTATTATTAATTGTTTTGTTTATAGATCCATTTCATGTTTCAGAATACTAATCTTTTAATATATGCTTAAACGTGTTTGTTAGGTTATGTGTGTCCTTTACTGATCTCGGCAACCTTATTCCATATTTTTTACGGAAAAAAAAAAAAAACCTGCTACCAAAAGCCGATCGTTCACCTAATAAAAGTGTGTTCGTTCTCTGTACATGTAGATGGCTTTTGCTTGTCCTTGTGTTACTATTTATGATTTCATTAACCATAGAAAGTGTATTAGCCAGTTTGGAATTTTAGCTTATGCTGTGCTTTCTTTATAACCGCCAATAGCTGTATCATTTAATATATTTTTGCTTTTTTTATTTTTAGCCACTCTAATTCCTTTATTATCGGAGGTACATGGTCGTATTTTTTTTACTTCCTACCACTGCTAACCTTTGCACGCAAAATTCTGGGCATTTTTGTACAGTATTTAATATAGTGGCAATTAGTTGAACCCCCATATCATTATGCAATAATTTATTCCAAACTTAAAATTAGCGATTGAATCACAATGACCCATAGTCAGCTTTGTCAAAATTACCTTTTATACGATTCACTTACATCAACGTTCCCATGACTTTCTTGGTTCAGTTCACTTGTGTGTTTTGATTGGGAAAAAGCATGTTATCTATCTATATGTAGACCTACATTTGTTACATGTGAACAAGGTATAATTTTATGATCATCGAGTTGTAATACATACATTTGATGGTAGTTATTTGGGATAAAAGCTGTCTAGTGCCAAGGGAAAATGCATTGAGTTTTAAAATTATTTGAATAATTTGCACATTCCCACAATAAGACCCATTTCGCTGGAAAATATTGTCTTCACTATATTTTGAGTGTATTTTCTGTTTTGCTAATTACATTAGTTAGTTCATCCAGAGTGCCTGAGTGAAGTATCTGTGTATCATCAGGTCTTAAAATCGCCAAACAAATGGGGCGAACGTCTCAAAGTCTCAAAAGTAATGGGGCTAAACATGAGAAAGGGGGGTCCAGAAAAAACCCAAACCTGCCCTTATTATAAAGAGGACACCAAATAGCGTTAAAGTGGTGTGGGCGCGTGGAGGGAAGGACCCAAGACACTGCGGTAGAAAAGGTAGTGATACCGTAGGGGAGAGGAAAAGGTAGTGATACCGTAGGGGAGAGGAAAAGGTAGTGATACGTGGTGAGAGGACAGGTAGTGATACCGTAGGGGAGAGGAAAAGGTAGTGATACCGTAGGGGAGAGGAAAAGGTAGTGATACCGTAGGGGAGAGGAAAAGGTAGTGATACCGTAGGGGAGAGGAAAAGGTAGTGATACCGTAGGGGAGAGGAAAAGGGGTGAACAAATGTATAATGTATTAATGTATACAGGAAAAAAGTGTGATGTTAAAGTGAATAAGGCTTTGCATCTGGGGAGACTGGGTATACAAGAGGGGATTAAGTAACACCGTTCTTAACATTAATCATCATTTACAAACCCCAATGCACTTGAATAAACTAATGAAATCCTATGGTCCTCCCGTGTGTGTGTGTGTGTGTGTGTACGTGTTTGTTCGTATGTGTACGTATTTGTGTGTGTGTCTGTGTACAAGGGTTATACAGGAATTGAGAGTAGTCATGTATTCAATGCTTATGAAACTTATTGTGAGGAGGTAGAGGTAAGCCAGATAATATAGGATTCTTGTGCTTGGGTTTAAGAGTCATGTGATATTGCTGAAAAATTATCGGATGTGTTTGTGTGTTTTTTTTGTTTCTCTCTCTCTTTCTCTCTGTTTCTCTCTCTCTCTCTCTCTCTCTCTCTCTCTCTCTCTCGCTCTTCCTCCCTCTCTCCTCTCTCTCTCTCTCTCTCTTCTCTCTCTTCTGTTCTCTCTCTCTGCTCATCTCTCTTCTCTCTCTCTCGTCTCTATCTCTCTCTCTCAACCTCTCTTCCCAATCCTCAAACTCTCGATCTCGGGTCTCGCTTCAATCTCTCTCCTCCTCGATCGCCGCTTTGATCCTCATCTCTCTCTCTCTCTCTATTCTCCTCTCTCTCTCGCTCATCCCCTCCTTCTCACTCCTCTCTCTTCCCCCCTCCATTCCTCTCTCTCTCTCTGTGTGTGTGTGTGTCCAAGCCTACACATACAAGAGAGAGAGAGAGAGGTGGGGGCGTTACACCCCGTTAATATGACGTCACTGCTGTTATAAGTATCACACAACCCTTCTATATATAAATGTATATTATTCCAGTTGAACGATTATGTCACTGTTCTATATTTAGGGTTTGTATCCATATGCCGGTACCATAAACTTTCTAGACCAAGGTTGTTGCATTTTTGAATATTTTAATTGTATTAAGATTATCAAATGACACACAGTAATTGTTAACCATAGTATATTCTACTGTACATTTAATGAAATATACTTCCATTATTGTGTTTGTATATATGTGAAGGTCCTTAAGGATCACATTAATTACGTAATTTAATTTGCTGGTGATTTGATGTTAAAAATTAAAATTAATGAAGATCATTATCTATTATTTTCTAATATTTGTTTAACTAATTAATGGGACCTAAATAATCGTGCGTTAAGGGGACTTTTTAGTTATTAGCTCATTTATGTATTTATTATATATATATTTGTTTAGTTTCATCCCTAAACCTCCATCAAGCTTTACAAATATCCTCAAGGCCACCCTTCGAGATAACTGTGTGAATATCCTCAAGGCCACCCTTCGAGATAACTGTGTGAATTTATCGGTATAAAAATGCTCTAGTTGAAGGCCGGTTCGTCTTAAAGGTGGGGGCTCATGGGTTTGAGATAAACATGGAATGATAATCGCCAAGCTGTACATAATGATCTTGCAAAATTGCCCAATGGCACTGGAATAATTATTAACAATGGTATAAAGGATTTTTGTGGATCGTCCCTATACCGGCGGGCCTGTGACGTCACAAGAGTGGTAACGTCCACCCATCCACGTCCTAGGCTAAGGATACTGCGTGTGACGTCACTATGACGGGTACCAACCGTCGCGGTTATAGAACCCGATCCGCAAAATCTCTTATAATAACATTGGTTTAATAAGTTATTTCAGTGACATTGCATTTTTACAATATAATTATATGCAGGTTGGCGATTATTTGTCCATGTTTACCTCAACCCATGAGCCCCCACCTTTAAGAACCGACACCTAAATGGCATGAAGGGTCTTAAAATCGGCAAGCTAATGGGGACGAATGTTTTAAAATGTCAAAACTCATGGGGGGTAAGCATAAGGGAAAACGGGGTCCAGACCCCCCTCCCCCTCCCCCTTAATACGAATGAAATATGTTGTTGAAGTAATATATTTTTAGGAGTACATTAGCTATATAGCGTTTTATGTATGCTTACATTTCTTCTTGGTGCTCTTATATATATTTTAAAACCCTGAAATGTATAGAAGCTAGAAAATTAAATATAGGCATTGTAAAAATGTACTTCTTTTTACTAACATTTTTCAATATTTACGTTATGGTCGTGTGTGTGTGTGTGTGTGTGTGTGTGTGTGTGTGTGTGTGTGTGTGTGTGTGTGTGTGTGTGTGTGTGTGTGTGTGTGTGTGTGGGGTGTTGAGTGTGTGTGTGTTGTGTGGTGTGTGTGTGTGTGTGTGTGTGTGTGGTGTGTGTGTGTGTGTGTGTGTGGTGTGTGTGTGTGTGTGTGGGTGGGTTGTTTTTGGTGTGGGTGTGGGTGTGGTTTGTGTGTGTGGGTGTTGTGTGGTGTTTGTGGTGTGTGTGTGTGGTGGTGTGGTGTGGTGTGTGTGTGTGTGTGTGTGTGTGGGTGTGTGTGTGTCGTGGGTGTGTGGTGTTTGTTGGGTGTGTGGTGTTGTGTGTGTGTGTGGTGTGTGTGTGTGTGGTGTGTGTGTGTGTGTGTGGTGTGTGGTGTTCCTCCAGTGTTTGTGGTGGGTGGTGTTGTGTGTGGGTGTGTGTGTGCTTTGTGTGTGTGTGTGTCCTATTACCGAAAATAATATAATATATTGTACTCTTTGATAACATTTTAACTTTATGTATATATATATTTTTTTTCTAAATATTACATAGCACAAAAAAGGCGAAACGTATATAGTTCAAACGCTATCAAAAATAGAAAAGGCAGTCAATTGTGAGATCTGGTGAGGTATATATATAATATAGTGTATATACTATATATAATATAGTGTATTATACTGTATATATCTACAGTATATCAGTCCCGGGGCCCCATCAAAACACCGCAGCACATTTTACTTTTCACAATTCTCCCAAATATCAACCTCCATATATACTGTATACCGGCTATTATCGATATATATATATTTCTTTAATTTCGTCTATTTCCAAACTGCGTCCGTCAGCTGTCAAGGCGGGCAAGGTGGAGGGGGAGGGGGGTTGAGGAGGAGTGGAGGGGAGGGGGAGGGAGGGGGGTTGAGGGGAAGGGGGGATGAGGGGGGATTGAGAGGGGGTGAAAGGGGGATTGAGGGGGAGGTAGGTTTGAAAGGGGCGGGGTTGACGGGGAGGGGCAATGGGTTAATGGAGAGGGGTGGGGATTGAGGGGGAGGGAGGTGGTTGAGGGGTAGGGGGGGTTAAGGGGCGGTCAACCTGGGCGTTAATGAGGTGATGTTTGTCTGGAAGGTCCTGTCTGTTTGTGTTATGTGTTTACGTGTTGTGTTTGCGTTGTGTTTGTGTGTGTATGTGACTATGTGTACGTGTTTGTGTGCGTGTATGTGTACGTGTATGTGTACGTGTTTGTTCGTGTGTAATGTTGTACGTATTTTGTTTCTTATGTGTTTGTGTGTGTATGTGACTACTATGTGTGCGTGTATTTTTACGTGTTTGTTCGTGTGTATGTGTACGTGTTTGTTCGTGTGTATGTGTACGTGTTTGTTCGTATGTGGTGTGTATGTGTACGTGTTTGTGTTCGTGTGTGTATACGTGATATCTGTTTCAGGGAATATAGTTTTTATAACCTTTATCATTGCCTGTTCAAATTCCGTATGACTTGACGTAGGAAAAAACCCCTCAAGTGAGGCTATGAAGTAAGCTGTGGTGGCATAATTGTGAATATTTGTTTGTTCCGCAAGTCACTATAGCACTCCTCTGTTTTGTTGGGTAGTAGTTCGTAGACCAAAGGTATGTAGTTTCCATTCGGACAACCAGGAATCGTATACAGTTGGTAGAATAAGTTTGGACAACATTTAAATTTTACATCTAAAATAATGTCTTTTAAATAATTTCAAAGATATTCTGAGTTACTGTAGGTGGAAAATATGGCTATGCCTTTCTGCTCATCATTTATACGTATACACAAAATACTCCTGGTTTGTTTTCACTTCATTTACTGAAAGATACACATGAACTTCAAACTGTTCAACAACACTCATGCTGTTCTTGCCTTATTCTGATTTCGCCCAAATGATGCTTTCGATTTCGCAGAATTGTTCATATGTCGTCGCACAAAAGACATGGCAAACTGGCGCCCAAATGATATATTAAAAAAATCGAATATTTCGCCCAAATGAAATTGCAGCCGCTTCTATAGCCTCACTGGAAGGGGTTGGAGACTGTAAGTATATGGGGTCTGTGTTGTCGTCTGTATGCCGAACCCCAGACGACTCCCTGGGCAACAGTAAATTCTCTGCTAGGTTGGCAACAAACTCTTTCATGGCCCAGTGTGGGTGTAGCTGGGTTAGCACGGTTTTGCATGTTGATCAAAGTGTACAGGGAACGAATCCCGGATGGGTTGTGTAAGATAAAATACTATGAATCAGTGCTAGTACGAATGTAAAACATTATATCTAGCATGAAGTTCTCTAAAGCCTGCAAGTTAGGGGAAACCAACCTTCGACCTTACAGTTTACTGCCCTCAACATAATGTATTTAGCTTTGAAAGGGGGGGTGGGGGTAAATAAGTTTTTTTTTCTTGTGGTTCTTGATTTTAATTTTGATTGTAGTTTATTTTGTATTAGGAGGTGTGGTGGAGGCTATTTTTTCAATTTACGAAAAAGCCAATGTTGGGATACATTATTCCCCGATTTTTTTTTTTATCAAAATCCTCTTATCACAAATTAATAAAACCACCACAATAAACTTCCAAACGTCGATTAGGTTAATAGGGGAGATTTCCACTTGAGGGATTTTTTCTTTACCCCTTTCTCCCTCATGTTTTTAGCCCCATTGCTTTTGAGATTTTAGAGACGTTTGGCCCATTACTTTGGTGATTTTTAAAGGCATTTCCGGGCCAATTTCTTCTGTCAATTTTTAAGACCCCTTATCAGGGCCATTTAGGAGGTGTCGATTTTATCCTTGGGCGAGCGATAGCGAGCCTGTAAATTTAAGAGTAATCGGCCTTCGGCGCCGTGACCATTTTTTCTACCGAAAAATGTAACAAATTTATCTTGAAAGGGGGTCAAGAAGGGGGGTGAAATTTCAGATTGCTGGAGGAGTAGGAAACACACTATAAACCTCCCCTTAAGTCGCTGTCACACAAGCACTTTTTCCGGCAATTTTCGATGAACAAGTTTATCGT